>MJUU01069957.1:101910-113690 GCA_002080025.1 Modiolus philippinarum | reverse complement strand
AACTTTTCAATTAAATGGTGTTTAGATGGGTCTTTGCTGATGTTGGTCATAAACTGAGATTCGTAGCAGTACAAAAAGAGGTCCGCTAGTAGTGGTGCACAATTGGTAAACGTAGGAATTCCTATGACCTGGCGATAAATAGAGTTACCGAAACGAATGAATATATTGTCAAGTAAAAATTCAAGTGCTGAAATCATATCAAAACAAGTCCAATTAATTGAGTTCTTTTGTTTTGTATTACTAAAATGTGTTTGAAAGGAATTAGAACAAATGTATTCACAATCGGATTTTTTGAATGCCCATTGAATAAGACGTCTGAATTTTTCCTTTATAAGATTATGTGGTAAGGTAGTATAGAGAGTAGAGAAATCAAAATTTTCAAGGGATTCGAAAGGGGCATTATAAGCATTCAATTTATCGAGAACTTCCAATGAATTTTCTAATGTTTACCTTGGATATCTATACATCCAATAACATTTCATTAAATTAAAGGTTTACCATAAAATTCAATTACAATTTACAATTCTGTTGCAATACGAATCTTAGAAAACAAAAAAAAATGAAATGAAGAGAAGAGAAAGAATAGACATAAGTATTTTAAAAAAATCTTTTGCAGTAACTATATTATGATATGCAGACATTTCATTTCCTTGTAAATCAATTTGACTGTTCCAGGTTAGTCTTTGGACTTAACATTTTAAGTTTGAATATCTATTCCCCTTTAATATTAAAGCTATCGATTATTATCCTTTACGCATAAAAACTAGAAACAGCAACGAAAGGGTAGAAGTCAAAAATCGAAGCTATTATTCAAAGCGTTAAAGACAGTAAGAAACCATATAACAATCATATCGGCGTCTATAGATTTTTCTTACCCATAAGCAATTAAGAACTTGCTCATAGATCCTCATAGTCACCTTAAATCATTGATCATTTTACTATATTTTCAATGGCCATTAATGAAAGATCAAGCTTACCATAACCCAAGCTTTCTTTAAATATACTTTTTGTACCCTGCGGCAATCCCGATAGAATTCATAAACTCTGATACATAGGAATAATGGTGCTTTATGAAGAAAACAAGACAACATGTCAACTGGGAGATAATTCGAGGGCCCTTTAAGTTCATGCATATAACTACATATAACTACACCGCCATGAAAGTCCTGGACAAACAGGAAACTTCTAAATGCTAAGTAGAAAAAAAATGCTGCCAGTTGATAAGATTTTTAAAATGAGAAAGCATCGGGTAGAGCCACCTTCGAGAGATACAAATAAACAAGCAACTACGTTGTTCACGGAAGCAGATGACAAAAAAACAAAGAGAAGGATACAGCACTAACATTAGATAAGAACAAAGGTGGATAAAATGTACATGTATTGGTTAAAGTTGCTATATTGGGGAAAAGTATAACTTGGAAGACAGATGGAAGCATGACCCGGACGCTGTCACTAGTCATCCAAATTAAGAAATGCCTGCTTTTACTATAAGAAAAGAAAGGAACAGGGCATTATTACTAGAAACATGGCATTATTCTTCGACTCCCACTTTCAGTTTGAATTATAAAGGATATTTCAATAAATTAATTAATACGTTTGTATGGCACCAATGAAGACAGCATTTTGGGAGTCGCTATGAATGCATTAGGTTTGAGTGATGTGTTTGTGATGTCCGTGTGTTTCGAAGGCTGTCGTGTTATTTCATGCGAGAAATATGACATATAGCAGACGTCAAATATGGTTTGGTTTTATGCAAACCATATTTTGCTTATAAATATAAGAAATTAGGACATGTCCACATAAGCATCCTAAAGTAAGCGTCTCTTGCTGCCACTGCATCACCCGTGATGAAATACACAAAATGTAGATGTCATTTCCAAAATTAAATCGTAGCCAAGAACCAGGAAAAAGTAAGGGACTTTTTTGTTTAAACTCTGTGCTAGATCTAGTCAATTATAAAAACGTCAGTCGCAAGTTAAGAGACTGACCGTTGCTGTTTAAACAGAACTTGAAACTTCATCAACTTCATCAACACTCACGATTTTTTTGTTTTTTTTTTAATATACTGTTAGTGATGAAAGCAATGACCTTTATCCATAAGCGGTTGCATATAAAGATTGTACTAGTTTCCTATTCTATTTTCAAACATTCCGTCTAATACGAGCATTGAAAAGCTTTTTAATAGATATCAGTCCCTTGTGGAAAAAATTGAAGTTTTTGTCCGAACTCTGATTCAAGATTCTTTTTTTTTACTTAATACTTGGATGATCATTTCTTTTAATTGTCTACGACCTTTCAATAGCAATTGCTGTCGAGTTGCTACCGGACACTACCGTAGGGAAACGGAAGGTTTGGACGCCATAAAACCGGTTTAACCCACCATTTCTCTTGAAATGCCTGTACCAAGTCAAGACCATTGCGGTCAACAATTTTTCCAGTGGTTTCCGCCTGATTTGTCTTTTTGTCTCATGGACATCGGCTCGTGACAACTCTGTTCGGTAATTTTGTTATTGCCCCATTTGTAAATAAAGATGTGTATAAATAGGCTTTCCAAAGGGAACAACATTAACCTCAGCTTAATAGGTTTTTGTCTCATTTCGAACAGCAGCTTACATGGACTAACAATAAACTTTTATGAAGTATACCCAGCAAACAAAAATCGATCTTAGTTGTCAAAATGGTACTCTGCACAACTTGCATTAATGGCGTTTTCGGTATAAATTTTTAAATAATAAGTTTATTTCGGTGCTTGGGTTTCTAATCAACCAGTTTTTCTGAAGAAGAGGAAGTGTAAAAATGTATTTGGCGTTAGTTATAGATAGGACATCACAATGAATCTGACACGGATGCCTTTGTCATGTTCTGCCTTTTAAACTGGTAACATTTCTTTTTCGAATTCGGACAACCATGATTTTTCAGAAGACAATATGGATATCAATTCTGAAAAACCGCTCATCACACTTTTGTCAATATATTCTTATAATCACATGGAACACCATTGAACAAGGGTCCTTTCTCACATATACTTAATTATTTTGACGCTGTGTGCCACACTTGAAGCAGATCATGATTAACCTGCTAGAAGGCGTGGCGATTGTATTTTGTCATACATCTGACTTTTCGGAATTTTTTTTTATTTTCCCTTTCCGTATTTTGCTTCACCGTTTGTTTCTCAGTATGTTGTTTTAAAACAATTAAAAAAATAATATAGTATATAAACAATGTATTTCTAAGAATATCCTAAATGAAGGTGTCAAACCACCATGAATAACAGTATCATATCACAAAAATCTGCAATTGATAGTTGGTATTACTAAGATGGACAATGACTTATGCAATGTTAGTGATATTCACTTTGAACATAATCCTCAATAAAAGAATCCTATCAAAAAGGTGGTCAATATTGCCACCATTATTGCAGCAATGTTTAGAATTCTACGATGAAGAGGTTTTTCGTCGAGCGAGGTCATTTTGTCTCTTAACTGAATTTGTTCTTCATGTGTCAAATACTTCTTTGAATCTTCTACCGTTCCACAGACCCAATCTTTGCATAAAGTGCGGAATCTGGACATAATGTCTGAAATAAAAATATATCGACTAACTGAAAACATAACCCTTTTAATGGTTACCATGGTATGAGATTAATAATGAAAAAGAAGCTAAAAAAAATCGAATATACATATGTCAAAATTTCCACAACGAAATAAAAAAAAATGTAACTGAGTAAAAGTGAATAAATTATTATTTCAAATTATAGTGATAAAAGTGTTGAAGTCCATTGATTACTTTCCTCATGAGAAAATAAAAAGAGCACAACTCCAAATTATCTTAATATCTTGCCTTCGTCAGCGATTTTGTCTTCTTTTTCTCGTTTCTTTCTATTTTCTTCTCTTTCCTCTTCTTCTTCGTCCTCAGAAGATAATTCTGGTTCAGTTTTGTCATCCTTTGTCCAGTAAGTAACACGTCGAAGCTAAAACATAACAGTTTTAGATAGTTTTGTAACTGTTTAAGCAATGCAAAATAAATCCCTACTTACAAATATTTTGTATTGTGCCGTGTTCCTTTAAATTCATTTTTAGGGATAAGAATTTTTTTTTGGTTCAGATTCACCAATATTAATAATTATAAATTATGAGATAAATAGAGTCTCTAACATTATTCCGGTTAATACAGTATGTTTCTCAAATCGAGATAGTTTAAAGTTTTAAAACTTTAAAGATAATTTGAGAAATTATGCTATTAAACAGTATCTTCGGTATATTGATATAGGAAAGCAGTGTTATAATATATTGTTTATCTGAATTCTTTCTCATTTTTTTTAAAGTTCGACGATCTCCGTACTCTCCATTATCAAAATTTGCCGCCATTTTACTGCTACCAACGTTGCTGTTGCTTATATCGTGTAAAACTATAAGTTGCGATGCTTACTTTCTATTAGATCCTTGAATAACAAACTGATTGTAATCAAAGTTGTTTCATTAATACTTGAACCATGATGTCATTAAATGTAATCTGATATCCTGCATTAATTCTGCTTTTTCGTAATCTAGGGTCAAATTCCTGAAAGAACCCACCTGAAATATTACAAACTTCACAATTTTTCATTGACCACAGGCCCTCATGGTTATAACTACTACTTAGAAAGTTTCGGTAAGGTACTATTTTCAAATATAAGTGTGTTGTTTCCCTTTACCTTTCTTTCATGTACTTGTAACAGGGTTATAGCAATCGCTATCATATAAAACTTCTCTTTCGGCACAGGCTTTACAAATACGTTTTATACATCAATTATTGTAATTTCAACTTATTGTCATTGCTAATATTTTTGATCAATTTTCATGCTTAATATTCAAGATCTATTAGACGAATTATACTGTTTACCTTTCTCTCCGGCCTAGGTTTGGTTAACATGCTGATTACAGCCATAGCTATTGTACTAAATATTGCTAATATAGCAGCAAAATGCAGAAAATCAATGTCTTTTACTATAGCAGGTCTGGTGTCAGCTTCTACACTGCCACATACTGGAGCAGTGTAGGTAAAATCTAAAGCCATTCTGATAATACCAACAACCAAACTCAGCATTAGTCCCCAAAATGCGCCCTACAATTAAAAAGAAGATTCCAGATTAATTTTTCCCATTTACTCACTAGCTTTTATTAGGTATGTTAAGTATCTGTCTGGGGAAAGGTATGTCCGTGATAGCGTTTTATTATACAGGGTTTGGGTTTAATCAACTGTTTACAATTTCGCCCACAGTTTGCACATTTGCACAAAGAATTTCTCATCAGTTAAGCATTAAACTGTTGAAATATCTAAGCTGTTGAAATTCTCATTTAACACAATTATCTTTGATACATTCATAGTTATCATCACATAATATGGAGTTAGACTTGTTTTTACCAATGAGGTTGTTAATTTGGCCACATAATCGATTCTAAAGAAAGTCATTTTTGATCCAAATCATAAATATCCGTTTTTTTTTCTTATCCTTTGGGTTTATACATCCCTCATTTTTGAAGGATGCTTTTGTATCTCGTTTAAGACTAAAGAAATCTTCTGGCGGAAGATCTTACGATGTTATATACAATGAGAGAATCGTTTCGTTCAGTCTTTTCAAAATAATCGCTCGGGCAAAAAATATTTGAAGAAGAAGAAATTTTTTATTTTTCCATCGATTCAGGCGTTAAAATATTTTGATCTTCAAGTTAATGACAGCATAGTTGTAAAAATATGTATAATAATTTTTGCGGCTATTTTTAGCAATCACATCCCATGAAAAGTAAGAAATGGGTTGCTGCAATTTTCATGTCGCTATAAAATGAGAATTTGCTTACTTGCTCTGTGAGTCTTTTCCAAAAGAAAGCCAATAGGAAAAGAACACACATTGGTGGGATCAAGTATGATCGTAAGGCCTGCATATAAAACCAGAACATGCCTCCTTCTACAGCCTCTAGTATTGGCAGCCATATAATGCTGACACCAACTAATATTAGAACTGTTACTCTTCCGACAATCATAAGTTCTGCTTGAGACGCCTTCTTACGAAACTGTCGCCAAATGTCCATGGTCATAATTGAGCTAGCACTGTTCAGAATAGACGTTAGTGAACTCATCAAAGCAGCTAAAAGTGCTGCCAACATCAATCCCTTAAGACCTAGAATATTATTTTATAAAAACAATTATAGAAAAGTGCATTTGCACAATGGATCATCTAATGAAAAGCTCTGTCCTTAGCTGATTTTGGCTGTCAACCTATATATATTTTTTATTTTTTATTTTCCTTAATTAGTTTTTTTGTTTGTTTGTTTTTTTTGTTTGTTTTTTGTTTTTGTTTTTGTTTTTGTTGTTGTTTTATTTTGATTTTTTTGTTTTGTTTATTTGTTCTCTTTAGGTTTCTTGGTTTCCAAATGTTTTGATTTGATTGGCACTGAAGATACATAAGCTGTTGATATGTCCATCTGCAGAAATTAAATTTCACAGTTCATAGTTTTACGAGATTGATACAGTGTACAATAACATCATAAACGTATGATCTTAATATAAAAACAAACTAATACAGAATATGAAAAATTCATTGATTTTGATATCCCCACTTTTTACATCTCTTAAGTACAAATATTTCGAATTCAAAAGAAGTTAATGAAATAATATAAGAGAAATCAGCTGCAGGACAGAGGAGAAAAAAAATTAAAAATTAGGTAAGGAAAAACTTTGAAAAGTTGCATATTTTTGAATTGCATTAATTTCACAGTTATCATGCAATTCCAACGGAAAGCAGGTATTGGACATGTGTGATATTTATAAGAATGTAAAACGCCACAGTGCAATATTCAGATAAATAGTATTCATTATATCTATACGAGTATGTAACTAGAGGCTCAGAGACTCACCTCACAAAATGCTTCTATGCCATGCATGACCAAAAATATGCTTTTATTACCAATGGGGTCTCATATTTAGCTATGTTCTCCATTAGCACCCGTATTTTTGTCTGATCCTATTGAAATGAGCAATTTTTGCAAAGGACCTTTTATACATTTAGTTTAATTTGCTTGAATAGTTTCAGAGAAGATGATAAAAAGGGTGGTTTTCTCATACCGGGCTCCAATGTTAAAACTTTGCTCTGCAGTGGAGGCCATGCTTTTCGCCAGATCGAAATGAAATGAACAGTTTTTTGTAAATAATCTTCTGTACATCATTCCCCTAAAGTTTGGTTGAATTTTTTTAGTGGTTTCAGAGGAGAAGATAAATATGTGATTTTCCAATATAGGGTTCAGTGTTAAACTATGTTCCGTGCTGGCGACCAGGTGTTTTATTAGATTGTAACCAAATGAGCAATCTTTGTTAAGGACTTTCCAAACATCATTCCTGTAAAGTTTGATTGAATTTGCTTCAGTGATTTCAGAGGAGAAGATGAAAATGTGATTTTTCCCACAAGGTCCAATGTTAAACTATGTTCCAGGCTGGCGGCCATGTTTTTTATCGGAACGGAACGAAATGAGCAATCTTTGTAAAGGACCTTTAATAAATTATTCCTGTAAAGCTTAGTTGAATTTTCTTGAGTACTTTCAAAGGAGAAGATGAAAATGTGATTTTTCCCATAGGGTCCACTGTTAAACCTAAGTTCCACGCTGGCGGCCATGTTTTTTATCAGATCCGTACACAATGATCAATCATCGTTAAGGACCTTTAGTACATCATTCCTCTAAAGTTTGGTAGAATTTGCTTTGGTGGTTTCAGAGGAGAAGATGAAAATGTTATTTTTCCGTTAGGGTCAAATGTTAAACCTAAGTTCCGCTCTGGCGGCCATGTTTTTATCGGATCGGAACAAAATAAGCAATCTTTATAAAGGACCTTCCTTACATCATTACTGTAAAGTTTGGTTGAATTTGCTTCAGTTGTTGTAGTGGAGGACATGAAAATGCAATTTTCTCATAGAGTCCTATGTTAAACCATCTTCCGTGCTGGCGGCCATGTTTTTTGTGGGATTAGGAGGAAATGAGCAATCTTTGTAAAGGACCTTTAGTACATCATTCCTGTAAAGTTTGGTTGAATTTGCTACAGTTGCTTTGGAGCAAAAGATGAAAATGTGATTTTTCCCATAGGGTCCAATGTTAAACCTAAGTTCCGCGCTGGTGGCCATGATTTTTATCGGATCGTAACGAAATAAGCAATCTTTGTAAAGGACCTTGAGTACATCATTCCTGTAAAGTTTGGTTGAATTTGCTACAGTTGCTTCGGAGCAAAAGATGAAAATGTGATTTTTCCCATAGGGTCCAATGTTAACCCTAAGTTCCACGCTGGCGGCCATGTTTTTTATCGGATCAGAAGGAAATGAGCAATCTTTCTAAAGGACCTTTAGTACATCATTCCTGTAAAGTTTGGTTGAATTTGCTACAGTTGTTTCTGAGCAAAAGATGAAAATGTGATTTTTCCCATGAGTCCAATGTTAAACCTAAGTTCCGCACTGGCGGCCATGTTTTTATCGGATCGAAATGAGCAATCTTTGTAAAGGACCTTTATTACAACATTCCTGTAAAGTTTGGTTGAATTTGCTTCAGTTGTTTCAGAGGAGAAGATGATTATGTGAAAAGTTAACGGACGACGGACGCCGGACGACGGACGCTAAGTGATGGCAATAGCTCACACTGACCCTTCGGTCAGATGAGCTAATAAAAAACAACATTCAACACCTCTTGGAAGAAGTCGTAATACTAGTAGTGGATACGCAAAATTACTACAACCAGCTTTATTGTTACAAAACTCTTCACATTTCTTTGGGTCAGCACAAGCTATTTCATCTGAAATGCAAATTAAATACTTATTTAGATTTATCTGTATTTAGGACAAATTACCATCAAAATGGGACTGATAATGACTTCAAATTTACTATAATATTATATCAAATCACATCGAAGACGTGAATACGAATCTAATTAAATGTTTTACTGTAAGTGTTTTTTTTAGAAATGACCCATCTTTATGATACACCAATAAGGTCTGTAAGTCTCGTCATGTGACTCACGAGAATCCACGATAAACAGGCAATTCGAAAACGTTTCCCGCCAAATCATGACGTCTGCGGATCATGACGTTCAAATTCTTGTTTGAAACGTCATAAATCTTTGTTTAAAATGTAACTTCCGGGTACCACTTTTGATTCCGGAAGTTCCAAAATTGTACGAGACTTACAGGCCCTATACTGAAATTGAAAAATGGATTTGTGTAAATATACTGTCTAATATGAAAAAGAAAGAAAATGGGGTAAATGTCAAGGAGACAACATCCCATGTCCAGGTTAAAACGACCCAAAACAAAGCATCTAGGGGTCACCGTACGGTCTTCAACACAGTGAGGAACCTCACACCATATAGCAAGCCCTAAATGGCCCCAAAAAGGTAAAAAAGTGAATAAATCAATGGAAACAAACCACATCCGATAACCCAAATATCAAGAAACTAAACTTTCATAAGAAGACACGGACAAGCCAGTCATCAACATATTCCTGACTTGGGACAGGCGCAAAAATTGCGGTGGGGTTAAACTCGTTTTCTTGGATCCAAACCCTCCCCCTATGTGTGGTGAATGGCTAAAAAATAAATACACAAAAAGACTCGCAGTAAAAATCAAACTAGAAAAAAGTCCAACTTATCAAGACGAGTACCCTTACAATGAATTACATAAAACATGAAAACAATACACACAGGTACTGTTCGGACAAATGCTCGCAGTTACTGACAGCTAGCTAAGGACATAATTTCCGTTGACTAAGATATCAAGCCTTCTAACTACGAAAGTGTATGAAATTACCAGTTCTCACCTACTTTGAAGTAGAATCATACTAGGAGTAAAATAACATAAATGAATGCCATACGTCCATTTGTGAAAATATTTTGGTGGTTCACATTAAATTTTCTACAGTATCAGAAAGAATACTTGCTTGGATACAGAATTCTGCTAACCATTCCAGGAACGACAAATAGAAGGAGACCAGTTATTTTTAAAACTGCACCAAATAAAGAACCAGCTTTTGCATGAACCATATTCTTTGCTGACAATGTTCTCTGTACAATGAGCTGCAACAGATTTAAAAAAAATGTATTGCTTAGATTCCATAGACTGGCATTTAATTTTGTTTTTATTAAACATCTATCATTTTGTTTTATCATGATATACAATCTAAAAGCAAATGAAAAGGGTTGAAATAATCAAACTGTACAACAAATGGTCATACAGGTATAAGCAGCCATCAAGTGGAAACAAAAGTTATGTTATTCACCAGTACCATTGCTGGTTCTACAAACGATTTTATACGGAACCTTGTAATATCTGATTTTTTGTAATGCTGTTCTTATAATTATTTTTTTTTTTGCTTTATGTTTAGATCATATTATACTTTCTCTATCGTGGGTTGTATAAATATTCTGTGGAAATTAAATTTGTCTTAACTTTGGTATCTAGTTACTTTATACAAGTGATAGAAAAAGACACTTATTCTTTTACAAATTACTGTCATTACCAAAAGGAGTAATGATTCATGCTTTCCTGAAATCGTTAAATACCTTGTATTTTTGTTTAAATATATACTCCAGAAAATTGTCATATAGCATTGAAAATGTGTTCCAAACCTTAGAGCAGGGTATATTCTCGGTAACTCAGAATTATCAAGTTAGATTCTAGTGCTGCTGATGAGGAATTAGTTTCCGAAATGGCCATACAGCTGATTTAAATTATTGCAGTTGGGTTTAACATATGTTTTGTGGTCTCATGTTCATTTACTCTATATCCTTTCATAAAATATTTAATACCGGAGTTTGTCTTTTAATGAAGTGTGGAGTTGGTTAAACAATTCCCTGTGATAGAGATGTATGCTCTTTAATTTTCTTAGATATGGTGTTCTTGTACATGAGATTATATCTCATGTGTACACCTTGTTCAATTACTATTATCTAAATTTATGTAAATTGTAAAACCTAAGGTTTAACTCCCTCCATCGTAGTTTTGTCCTTAGCTATATTTGATATTGCTGATTATTCGGATCTCGTTTGGTTTCATGCATTTTAAACATTGTTTTGGAATTATGGATTTCCTATGTTTGGTTCTAGTGCTGCTGATGAGGAATAAGTTTCCGAAATGGCCATACAGCTCATTTAAATTATTGCCGTTGGAGTTAACATATGTGTTGTGGTCCCACGTCATTTACTCCATATCCTTTCATAAAAGATTTATGTGTGCATCATCCCGTTTCATCTAAAGCTTTGAGATTAAACATGTTTAAAGCCGTTACATTTTAAATTTGAAATAACTAACCTGGTCTTGGCACCAAACATATAAACCTAGAAATGTTAGTCCAGTTAGAGCACCTGTCCATGGAATATCTCCAGTCTTAGGACTTCTGAATATATGTAAAGCATCTTTACGTGGCATTCCACATTCATAAAATGTTTGGTTGAGTAGTGTATAGTTTGCTGCACTGTTCATGTACTTCTCTGTCATAGCATTCCATCCCCCGACTTCTATCATACCTGTTAACATTTAATATTAACATACAATGCTTTATGAAATTTTTTATTGAAGGTCTCATGGTGACTTCAAGATGAAGAACAACAATAAAAGCGTTGTTTAATTTGCTTAATCTTACCATGTCTTTCTAGGGATTTTGTCCCATGTACAGTTACTCCAAATCCCTTTATTTGTTTGTTTATTATTGTTGTTTGGGGTAGTTCGGTATTGAACATTATAATACCAATAAACATTGAAAGGATATGAAGTAAATG
>MJUU01069957.1:76525-97534 GCA_002080025.1 Modiolus philippinarum | reverse complement strand
GATGTTGATAATGACCGAGCCAAAGGCGAAGTCATTATCTGCATCGAAGTCAATACTAGTACCACTTCCAAAGGGCAGTCTAAATTTTACGACAATGATCACTTTTCCATTAACTATTATTTTTATTTCATTGAGGGAACCATATGTTGAAAAAAATGGATTCGCATACTTTCAAAAGAGGAAATCAGGAGCATTGTATGTAGGCCTGGATACCAGAACTTTTAACCACGCCCACNATACGACTGTCCGAGGACATAATACAGGACCAATGTGAAAAATAACATTCTATGACGCCTTTATTAAATAGTTATGTAAAACTATGCTATCGATTCAGTGGCAACAAAATGGGCGAAGCACTTGTCAGTCAATTTTCATGTTTACTTTTCCTTTATCCTCAAGTTTATTTTCATGTATTTCTGCTGTTGGGAGCAGTCTCCAACATTTGTAAATTTGACTTGTGATATGACGGCATGGATAAACATTGAGATGTCCGTCAGCCACGCAAATGACTCAAGTTCAGCAAGTGGTGGTTACCTGAAAAAAGCTTTACTTTTCTGATCTTCGTAGCATTTTTTGTTGAAATCTGATTGTTGACATGTTTGAATACTTTGATGTTTCATATTTAACATCACTGAACTATCAAAGTATTTTTTCAGAATGTCAACAAACCAGCGTTGTCACTTCTGCAAATTGAATGTAGAAATACGGGATCGGATCCCGGAAATGAAACTGAATTTCCGTTTTAAAATAAATCGTAATAAAAAAATTACGATTGGTTTACATTGTAACAGTCTATCAGATTATTCACATGGAATTATGTTCTGTTCGTGATATTGTCGCCATTTTGTTGAAGATTTAATGAACCGGAAGTCCGTATTGGGCCTGGCCGTATTGGCCCAGTAAACCCGTATTGGGCCAGTAAATCCATATTGAGCCAGTAAATCCGTATTGGTCCTGTTTGGTTGTATTTGTCCAGTAAACCTATCTATATTTGCTCTAATCATTTTGTATTGCATAGACAATTTAATCATATTTTACATAACTATTTAATAAATGAGATTATATCTCATGTACACTTTGTTCAATTACTATTACATTTGTATCTAAATTTATGTAAATTGTAAAACCTAAGGTTTAACTCTCTCCATCGTAGTTTTGTCCTTAGCTATATTTGATATTGCTGATTATCACATATTTAGTAGAAATATGAGTTTTTTTGCGTGCAAAATAATAGCCGGAAGTCAGATCAGGTTATTTGCCCTCAGGGCTAATATCGATATTTGCCCTGAAAAACTCAAAATTCACTTCCGGTAATCTGTCAATCAAATATTAAAGTTAAGTGTGTTGGATTTTTACAGTGATGAATTAAACTGAATTTGACCTGTTATTAAAGATTTAATTATTCTTATGTACTTATATTTGTGTTTCACATTCCAAACGTTCGCGTGACGTCACGTATTTTGTATTGCCATTTCGACGTCACATATTTTTTATTGCCATTTCGCGGGCTTTCCTTATTTTTTGAAATTTCACTGGACACAATATCGTCACGGTAGATTATTGTTGTAGAATGGAGATAGCTGTATTTTATTTCAGCTTTGTGGATGTCAGCCTTCATTTAAAGTCTATTCGTTTGTCTAGCTCCATAGTCAAGTTGCTAGGTAAACTTAGTATGCAAATACATCGGAAAACGAGGATCGAAGCAAAAACGTAGAGAAAGATAGGAAAATCTTAAATCAAAATAAAAAGATGACACGGCAATTGACCGATTGAAAACAAATCGAGGCAAACTGACTAAGATCAAACAAATTGACAAAAAAATCCTAAAAAATCGGTCAGCTCAAGAAGGTAGTAAACGTCCACAAGGCCTACTGTCTTCCACGTCTACAGCTGTTTCCTATACGGAATTTTTTATTTTATTTTTATCTCATACAACATAATTGTTGGTACGATTATCGAAAAATAAATGGCATTACATGTTTTAATGCAGAGTTAATCTTCTCTTAATCTTTCCGTGAAATTAATTTATGAATGGCTAAAAATACTGTTATCGTTTAACATCTAATTTAGATTTGCATTTTTTCTTCCTCAACAGATTTAAGATATGTGATAAATAGATCATTACATGTCATTTTCCATACCGTCCCTGGTATTAGCCCTCGATCCATATCAGCCCTAAGGCTACGCCTTCGGGCTTGATATGGGCGTCTCGGGCTAATACCAGGGCCGGTATGGAAAATGACATGTAATAATCTATAATTATTTGGATCTCGTTTGGTTTTATACATTTTAAACATTGTTTTGGAATTATGGATTTCCTATGCTTGGGTACAGCTTATATAAATTATTGCCGTTGGAGTTAACATTTGTGTGGTGGTCCCATGTTCATTTACTCCATATCCTTTCATAAAAGATTTATATTTACATCATCCCGTTTCATCTAAAGCTTTGAAATTAAACATGTTTAAAGCCGTTATATTTTAATTTGAAATAACTAACCTGGTCTTGGCACCAAACATATAAACCTAGAAATGTTAGTCCAGTCAGAGCACCTGTCCATGGAATATCTCCAGTCTTTGGACTTCTGAATATATGTAGAGCATCTTTACGTGGCATTCCACATTCATAAAATGTCTGATTGAGTAGTGTATAGTTTGCTGCACTGTTCATGTACTTCTCTGTCATAGCATTCCATCCCCCGACTTCTACCATACCTGTTCACATTTTATTTTAACATACAATGCTTTATGAAATTTTTTATTGAAGGTCTCATGGTGATTTCAAGATGAAGAACAACAATAAAAGCGTTGTTTAATTTGCTTAATCTTACCATGTCTTTATAGGGATTTTGTCCCATGTACAGTTACTCAAAATCCCTTTATTTGTTTGTTTATTATTGTTGTTTGGGGTAGTTCGGTATTGAACATTATAATACCAATAAACATTGAAAGGATATGAAGTAAATGCACATGAGACCAAGTTTCTACAAATACATGGTACAAGTTATTAACGGAACAACACTTTTACAAATAATTGTTCTTCAATGACGAAAAAAAAATTTTCTGAATCAGAGGTCTTAAAACATATGGATAAAGAGATAACAGAAATATGAAATGGACAAGATGATTAACAGTTTAAATAATGCGCATGAGAACTTTTAAGGATTCTATAGGCGTGAACTTCACGAATGATTTGTTTTTCTATCAGCTCTTTCATTTTGTCTTCCACATGATTGGTATTTATCTGCTCTGAAGAGACAATAGTTGTCGAAATGACCATCTGCAGAACTGAAATTAAGAGTAATTTTGATATATTTTTTAATTTACGTCGCAAATTTAAGACATAATTGGGCAGAAAAATCATATGTTCTTTACCTTGTGTAGTAAATACAGAGAGAGTGAGGTATAAATTTAATGAACAAAGTGTCTGTGTCGGTGTGGTAATGTAAACGAAAACCTTCATTTTCTATTTACACGTTTATGATAATTTTCATTTAGTTTTGATGTTGATGTTGAAACTATGACTGAGGACTTACTAAGAATAAAAAGAACTGTGGCACTGACAACCAAAATAACAGACTGCAAAGTGTCTGTGTAAATAACAGATGCCAAACCACCTGTAAATAAAGATAAAAAGAACTGTGGCACTGACAACCAAAATAACAGACTGCAGAGTGTCTGTGTAAATAACAGATGCCAAATCACCTGTAAATACAAATAAAAAGGACTGTGGCACTGACAACCAAAATAACAGACAGTAGACTGTCCGTGTAAATAACAGATGCCAAACCGTCTTAAATAAAAATAAAAAAGAACTGTGGCACTGACAACCAAAATAACAGACTTTAGAGTGTCCGTGTAAATAACAGATCTCTAACAACCTGTAAATAAAAATAAAAAGAAATGTGGCACTGACAACCAAAATAACAGTCTGTAGAGTGTCCTTGCCAAAACCACCTGTAAATAAAAATTAGACGGGATTATCAATACTATATCCAGTTGTATATTATAAAATGTAAATTTCAAGTTTGCATTGTTTACAATTGCAGAGAAAAGATTGACGAAAATGTGAGAAATGGAATTGTGGATACTGATAAAATAGTTTACCCATCTACTTCGATATAAAGCATTGAGAAAAGAAATGCAAAAAACTGATTTGTGGCTGACAGATAGGCAGACAGACGGACGGAGAGAGCGCAAACCTAAAGTCTCCTTCTGCTTTCACCAATACGAAACTACTAATAGCAGAATAATTCCGTAGACACACTATGTCATGTTGGTCCTCTATGAAATGTGATTACTGTTATTTCGCTTTTCGTGCATCAGGTGATTTTCACTGGTATATAAATATAAGGTTTAAGAAAGTTTACGGAATTGATTAGCTCTAAACAAGTAAATACACTACTTCTACGTACATTTCACAACAAATTTATGTAAAATTTAGAAGTAAATATGTTTGTGTAAAATGATATTTCATGTTGCATCATTGAAAATCAAGCGTAAACTGAAATGTGTAAATGTTTCCCACCCGAAAACACATCAAATAGTTATGATGGTTCAAACAATGAATGAAACCCTTTATAAAATTCATTTATCTATATTAATGCATCATTTTATATTCATATCAATGTGTTTTTTCATAGATTTGAAACGATTTGTTGAGTCGGGTAATTTTTTAATGGTACTGTGATTTTGCGTGGTAAATATACAAGTGGTACTGTTATTTCTGTGTTTTGTACTGTGATTTCATGTACATGCTTTGTGTCTTTGTCATACTGATTTGTTTATTGTAAAAGATATCGTTATCTTTTGATATTTTGTACACCTTTCAGGGTTATGGAACACATCACCTATTGAGTTTCAAAAGTATTCAAATCTAAATCAAGGTATCAAACCATCAACTCAGCTTGGAACATATATGGCATATATCAAACCACCAACTAAAACCAGTCAGAGTTTGGAATATACTGGAAATAGAGCTTTTGATTTAAAGATTGACTTTGTGTTCTTGCACCTTTAAATTTGATGACTGATACACCAATTCAAACATTGATATCATAGGATTATTTTAAGATTAAGGTTAATTGACGGAGAGGATTTCTCATTTACTACTTAATTGCTTTTTCTGACGTCGTGGTGGCTTTCTCGGACACACGGGGAATCTCGTAGAAAGCCGAAAATTTGATATAATTTAAAGAAGGTATGAACGACATATATGGTCTACTTAAGATTAATTGTCCAGGGAGCTTTAAAAATTCCAAATTTAAGTTCAAAAGGTAAACAGATGAACTAGTGGAATTGAATTCTGAAGCGTATTCTGATCTATTCTGAAATGCTGAGGTACGTTAGTTAAGAAACAATATATTTAAGGTCAAGAATATGTGGATTTAACCACGGCTAATAGACAATTCACCTATACTGAATATAAAAATGTCATTTCATGAATTATTTCGGTTCTAATCTAGCACTTCATTTAGAACTCTAAATATGTCGATTTTTAAACCTAATTTGGCTGTTCCGTTGACTTCCCGACGTGGCGCAAGCAGCAG
This sequence comes from Modiolus philippinarum, assembly GCA_002080025.1. Taxonomy (NCBI): domain Eukaryota; kingdom Metazoa; phylum Mollusca; class Bivalvia; order Mytilida; family Modiolidae; genus Modiolus; species Modiolus philippinarum. The sequence continues at coordinate 91,986 of MJUU01069957.1, read as the reverse complement.
CAAAAACACATTTTTTTTCAGGTGTACAACGATTCAGACTATATTTAGTATTATTTAAATGTTTAAGAGAGCGGGTGGTATTTCAGTATGCAACCCATCTTTGAGGCGTATCACTAGATGAAACCCAAATTTGTGGTATCCACACAGCTGTACAGTGGGATTATTTTATGTATGCAACACAAAGTAATTATTCAGTATAATCAGTATAACATAACACATATTGCATGTTGTTTAAGTGACACATCATATAACCAAACTATGGAAAGAATATCCTCCTTGACAACGTCTCGGTGACATTCGTTCTTCATGTGGTAATTTAACCTCATATGTGTATACTATTAATAAATACATTGAAGATGAAGAACAACAATGCGAGCGTTGTTCCATTTGCTTAATCTTTCCATGTATTTATAGGGATTTTGTCCCAAGTACATTTAATCCATATGATGAATGAAAGGATATGGAGTAAATACACATGAGACAAAGTCTCTACAAATATATGTTAAAACAAGCAAAGGAACAACGCTTTTATTGTTGTTCTTCATCTTGAAGTCACCATAAGGCCGTCAACAATGAGCTTTTGCTCATACCTCATACTAAGTTCAAGACGGCCCCTAGCACCAGTTTGATCGGAATTCTTTGCTTATTGTCGAGCAAAGCTACATCCATGTCTTCATGGGTGCGGGATTGTTAACAAACATTAATTAAACTGGCAAAGTGCTCTAACAATCACCGTCATCCTTTACCCGACAAAAGCACTAGTGTTTTAAGCTAGTGGACGATTACAACATATAGACAAACACAGGGCACTCATCAAGTCGAATTTAATAAAACTTGGCGTTATAAAATAGTGAGATGTGGGCACTTTTAACAGGTGGTCAGAATTACATTTCGAAATTACAAAAATAAATGCCAAAATTTGAAAGTATGTGTGGTATATCCATATGAGGAATTATCTCACGCACAAGTACACCATAACTGAAATATATAGAGAGCAAACATCCCTTTATTTGTTCATAAAATATTTCCCTTTTCAGTGTAATAACCTTAGTTTTTTGAACCTTAGTTCATTTGATTTATGGTTATCAGATGCTTCGTTGTATCACAATTATTGAATCATGAACTAGAAAACACGAGGGGACTTTATAATCATAAGTGGATGATATAAATTGGATAATGGTTTTTATGAAATAAAAACGATATGCTAGGCTATGGAATAGCCTTGGATAGAAAATTGCGTGTTTGATTGGCAAGGGTGTGGTGGCTCATGATGTACTTGGCTTCGAAACATAAATCTTTTACAACACACACAAATGAACACCGGTAGCTCTTTATTCTTCCACAAAAACGCAATTCTATCTCTTCCACCTTTCGTTCTCCATTGCCTAAGTATCTCCACAAACTACAATCACGCTTTGTTTAACACAATTGAAAAGTATAGTATTTGTATATTATTGAGTATTGCACAATACCTCATCTTTATTTATTAACTTCTGGTTTTAAATTTATACATTAATGTTCTTATTCTTTTTATCATATCTATATTTATAAATCTAGCTAAGCGATATTGCAATACCAATCCCATCATCCTCTACAAACCTGTTCCCAGTACCACCTATAGTAAATGTTTATAATACTTTTCAACTTCAACAAGGAAACAGAAAAATTAAACCCCGCCCCGTTTTATCAGGACGAAACTGGACGCCATTTTGATTTTCGAGAATCTGAAATTCCTATTGGTCAATAGTCTTCTGCGCATGCGTTCTCCTCACTGCGCAAGCGTACTCCTCACTTTCCCCCAAGAACTATCTATATAGCTAGGCTATTCCATAGCCTAGCTAATTAAAGACTGCCCGCGGGAGAGTGGTATTGACTGAGATGTTGATAATGACCGAGCCAAAGGCGAAGTCATTATCTGCATCGAAGTCAATATTAGTACCACTTCCAAAGGGCAGTCTAAATTTTACGACAATGATCACTTTTCCATTAACTATTATTTTTATTTTAACCATATGTTGAAAAAAATGGATTCGTATACTTTCAAAAGAGGAAATGAGGAGCATTGTATGTAGGCCTGGATACCAGAACTTTTAACCACGCCCACCCGGTTATCATGTTAGGATCTGATAACGACCAGATTTCTGATCCGATTTCGTTGATGGTATTGACTAATAGAATATTACTGTAGAATACAAAATGACACGTGACCGTCTTTTATCCAATCGGAGGGTAGAGTTTTTCACCGATACGAAATAAAACATGGATTCTGGTCCATGTATGTTAAAGAGAAAATTGATTTAATAAGTAATAGCATATCGATCAGATACACAGGAAATATAGCACATGAAATAACAGTACCACTGTATAATGAAATACACACAAGATATAAATTAGGGCATTTACCGATCTAAGGCAACATAAATTAGATTAATGTATGGGTTTCTGTAGTCAGTGTGAGTTAATAATGTGTCGTTTGAATGTTTAGATACAATGTTGCAAACTCTTCGGTTCTTCCATATTTTGTGCTTTATTCCCTCATTGTATCATTACGTTTTTTTTTTTGTTGTATCGTAGACATATCAGTGAATGATCTGCTAGCCATTCAGTTACTTAATGTCATTTAAATTTAAGTAGCTTGTAAAAAACTAACCAGAATTGTTTGGATGTCTTGTCCCTCGTTTTAAACCTCTGTACATAATGTGAAATAACAGTACCCGGCACAGGAAATCACATTTATAGAGGACCAACATGACATAGTGTGGTAGAGACATGTATCCTTATGATTGTATATCAAGACCATCGTTTGTAGTTGTACATTGTCTTCAGGAAACAGAATGATGTAAACAGTTCATCAAGTTTAGTTCTCTATGTTAAATTATATGTAACAGGTACATTTTCACTGTAAGATATTCGTATTGACATTTCAGATTACATAACACGTTGAATGCTAAGTAGTACTTCAGAATCAGAGGATGTGATACACAGTGTGCAGCAGATAAAAAACATGAGATTTATTGTCAGGTTTTGAATAACAATTTAATCTTAAATACTCAATGTCATAGTTAGTAAATTTCACTTTTAATAGATCAATAAAAATCGTTTACTTTAAAAGTGCATTACAGTCTCATTTCTTAGTATAATGATAAAATGAAGACAACATATCGGCAAAGATGCCAATACTTTTTAAAATCTCAATGAATCTGAAAATAGTCGTACAGTCTTGCTTATTCTTTTATACATCTCTTGCTAATATTTTTATACCTACATTTTTTATTTTACTAGTAATTATACCCTAACACAAAGACAGAAAAGGAAATTCTAGAATCAAACAGCAACACGACAAAGAAAAAACATCAAAGCTACAAAAGTTAGGTACTAACAGCGTGAAACCCCGTAAAACTCGAAGTATCATCAGGTGTTCAGAAAACTAAACATGATCTGCTCCACGCATATCAATCGTTACACTTCAATGACAAGTCTGGTATTTAGTCAAAGTCAGTGTTTGTCATTTCGATAATAAACTCTGGATCTACCCAAAATTACCTATTCCTTTTGGGAAGCATTGTAACGGTTTGTCAAAGCATGGTAACGAACGTAAAACTTTTCTTGTTACAATTGCAACAAAGATTGAACATAACCTTGATATTTAGGTTTTTGAGACTGTAATTAAACCGTTTTACATGTGTCAAGCATGAAGGGTTCGAGTTGTAAAATGCAGACGCCATACGCTATTCGTAAAGTTTTCTTTGTTGTTTAAAATTTTCAAAATGTTTAGAATATTTTATGCCAGCTTCAGTTGGATGGCACATGTATGTACTTCAGGAGTACCTGATGTTAATAATCGTTTTATGGAGATTTTGCAGTTCTTACTGACATTCTTTAGGTTCAAACTAGAAAAATCAGAGAGTAAAGCAGATTTACTGATACATAGATACTTGCCCACTACTGTATATACTGCAGTGACTGCTAGAATTACAACAACACAAAGATACATGTTCCAGTTTAATATGTGTTGCAGAAATATTGCACCAGAGTATATTTCAATCTGAAATGTAATTTTAACAGATTTAAAATCATACTTTTGTAATGTAATATTAATGTGTATTTCTTAATTCACTCGTAATTCAATTATACAAACTATCGGCCAAGTGTGAATCGATACCATTATCATAGTAGAAACAATGTATGCAAATGCTGAAACAGCCATTATTATTGTAATAAATAGTATTGATTTTTTTTTACAATAATAAGATTATTTGATTATTTCTACTATAATAATAACTAACTGCCAAAGAAAATCAACTAAAATTTTTATTGAACGATAATGTATACCTTAACGGGAGTCGCATTGATTCTATTGTTTTTACCATGATAATAATCTCATCGATTTGCATTTTCAAGGCAGTAATACTTGGAAAAGTCAATGTTTTGATTTGAATATCTACACATGAAACTGTTACCTCGAAAAAGACACATTTGAAATCAGCGAATTTAACATTTCTCCAATTCTATTATTTATTTCTTTTAACGATTAAACCTTAACGTAACATGAGCTCGTTAAAAAAATATAACCAATCAGATTTCTAGTTAAATTAATTAAACAAACAGGGTCCGCTAAAATTCGATGTTGATAGACGGATCCAGTCAAGTTCGTCTTTTTTCACGAAGGCGAGGCAACTCATCTTCGCTAGCTAGCCAAGGAGGGTTACGATCCGGTCCCCAGAGAGGGGGACCGGATCGTAACCCTTGGCTAGCGAAGATGAAGGCATTGGATTTTTCAATAAACATGTTTCCAATTCCTAATATAATAATCTTAATATGTTTTTGAACCAACTGAACTTTGGCGGACAGACTTGCTGCCACACAGTACTTCAGTTTAAGTACGGCTAGACCTAGAAAGACCAGATATGTTTTGTGATAGTCTTCCTAGCGACTTATGACATGCATGCAGTTGTTAATAAAACAGATAATATGAAAAGTAATGAAATTATTAAAAAAAATTGTAATTTGAAAAGGTGAAAATTGTATGGATAAAACACATTTTCCATGTACATTGTTACCGTTATATTGAACAAAACGTATCCAATTAGAGCAAAGAATGAGGAGTACATTCTGATTCTTTTTCCACCAAATCTTTTTCGCAGGTACTCTGGCATTGTGAAAGCCTGAAATGAAATTTGAGACAACATGCTTTTCGAGGGCGAATAACAGTATTATGGTTGTCCTGATCTTTACGACAATACACTAAGAAATTAATAAACAATAAATTACAGAATTGTTTTTCAGAATAATTAAAGACGATACGATTAAAATGAAAGACTTTTTTTGTATTTTTTTATTTTTGTTCACATGAGCAACACGAGTAAATGTCAATAAACATATAATAGATACAGCAATAATATACAAGAAGAGAACAAGAAGTAATTTATCTGCCCTTTTCCCTATAGTCCAAAATTAAGTACATATATACCTAATAATAATAATCATATTGAAAAGAGAGAAAAAAAAAATTAAATAATAATAATAAATTTGATTTTTCATAGCTCCATGTGCCCTCTGGAAATTTAAAAGCAAATAGGCGCATGGAGTCTTGAATCACTGGATCCATTCCCTATATTTCCTCTGTCCCCCGGACACGGACCAATGTCTTGGCTATGCCTCATTCACTGGTCAGTGTCCCGGTGAACAACACTTCCCCCATAACTAACTAATGAATACATAATAATGTATAAATAATTTAAAAACGTTAATATTTTTTTACGTCCTCTCTATAAAAGAAAATCAACAGTTGAATAGATAGATATAAGCTATTGAAAACTATATGGGAATTTTTATATAATATGGATAATATTTAAAGACAGAATAATATATATGTTCTATTCCAAGTATATATTGACATTACATAATTTGATGCACTAACTAAATGAAAGACTTTCTATGCTTACTCGTATCGTACGTATCAACATGAATGTTTGATAATTGTTATATCAGTCAAAATATACTTACCCCACATGAAATATAAACAGGAACAAATATCCATCCTAAAGCAATAAGGAAAAACACTGCCTGAAAATAATGGAGTGATAAAGCTAAGGATTATTAAAAATCAACTTTGAGCCAAAACATCAAGCCATACCACAACGATAACCTATATGTGCATTTGTGCATTTAAACTAACGAAACACCATGTGAATTATAAATTTTATCAAACCTTGTTTTTTTGGGTTTTTTTTTTTTGGAAAGCTAACTTCGAATAGATTTTTTTGGAAAGCTAACTTCGAATAGATTTTTTGGGGGGAAGCTAACTTCGAATAGATAAAAGACAGACGCCAATATAATAAACAAACAATATATATGAAGCAAAATTAGGATCTACTTTCAATTTAACTATACACAAGTTTCTGTTGTCATGTTCTCTGTCTGTATATGTACAAATACGCTGTTCCTGTGTTGATAACGCAATGTTTATAAGTTGATGCAATGCTTATAAACTTGAAAAGCTATATCAACGTCTTTGCTCCCACAAGTAGTCTGAGAGGCTGTGACAAATCAACAACTGCATGGCCTTAGAAAATGGTTTGTCCCGTGATCGACATATACTTATAGTCGTCCGACGCCGACCGAAAGAAAATTAATCAAATTTGATTCGTCCTCAAAGACGATCCCATGTTTTACCATTTCAATCTTCGTGAAGAGGTAACAGGATTCATGCCTGCTTTGAATTCCTGTCGTCAAACTGAAATCAACATCGTTACATTGCGGTTATCTAAATCTGTAGATCTCAGTTGTAATTTAAACCATCACACTTAGATATATTGATGATGTTTTATCTTTGAGCACTTGATATTAAAGAATAACATCTATCAAAACGTTGTCATCTCTGAACTTTTGGACCTATTCTTGCTTCTTGTTTCTTACATGGCCGACAGGATGCGCCTACCTGTTGACCCAACGGGTTGCGCTCCCTACTAAGACCTTTGTCTAATTGTATGCAACAATGGGGTATGAAAACTGAATATCCGTATTGTATATTTCGTTATATCATATCTTACATGCCATTCATATATAGTGACAGCAAGTCCTGAAGCTGCAGCAGTACCAGCTAGACCAATAAACATCGGAGCTCCAATGTTACTAGCATAGATTGATGCACCCACCTAAAACATAAGAAAATGTCAAAATTGATTTGGATTTTACTTTATAGGATGAAGAAAAAACTTATTTTTATCGTATCTACTGAAATGGCGAAATGTATATGTAGAAATTTAGTTTTCTTTTTGTGACTCAGTATTGGCTATGGGATTACGCCAGGTTGGCATTAATTCAGTGAGTGACATTGAATCGAGAGTAACCTGAAGATCAGGTGCAAATATTAATGCAGAAATTTACATTTTTTTTTTCTTTTATCTTTTCATTTATACCTTTTTCATTATTGCTTTGAGGGGATTTTAAAGTATATATTACTTTGTAGTTTAAATCGTTTTCTATACCTTTACACTTGAATGCGGTAAACATTTAAACTGGCAAGATTGTGTTGTAGTTTGGAGGAGTCGTAACAAAATCTTCTTTATATTTTGTTTATTGATGTTACTTTAACTGGCAACCATTTAGGGATTACAGTTTTATTTTCAATCACTTCCGGATGTTTTCCCGGAAAAAAGTATCTCTATTCCATTTTATTTCTTATATATATTTGTACTCTAAATGCATTTCAGAGACATTGCGGACAGTCTATTCTTTCTTGAGCCAGAAAAATCAAACTGAAAGCCTAAATAGCCTGCATATTTTCTTGTGTATAATGTCGTAAACTTCATTTTTATTTTATATAAGTAAGATACATACTGGAATCCAGTGCATCGTCTTTCCCGCCAAAAAATATCCAGTTGCATTGCCTCTGTTTGGTCTGAATGTAGACTGTAGAAATTTTAAAAAAAGAATGTTAGTCAGATTTATTTATATAAATACTATGTAAATCGATTTATTTCGCTTTAACTGGTATCTCATTTCAATATATAGTGGATTGCATTACAATGTATTATGCAAAACGTCACCGTGAAATAAAATCTTCGGGTACCTTGTTATGTCTTGATAAGACAAGCAATCTTTTCAGTGAATATCGTAATTTTCGCTCATTGTACGTCGTTGGTGTCTGTCCTCTACTGCGGTAGTCTTCGTATTCAGTCTTAAGCAGTGTCTGTCCTCTACTGTGGTAGTCTTCGTATCCAGTCTTAAGCAGTGTCTATCTTCTACTGCGGTAGTCTTCGTATTCAGTCTTAAGCAGTGTCTATCCTCAATTGCGGTAGTCTTCGTATTCAGTCTTAAGCAATCGGAACACGACTAAACGTGTATGGAACAAACATTTGCATTAATGCAAAAACGAAGTTATTCATGACAGTAAATGTCCTCTAAGAAGGAGGATTTCATATTTCCAAATCCAACCATAGCCAGGTTTTAATCCTACGAGGCAAGAGTTCTTTATACAAAACAAAAAGCAAAGAAAAACAAAAAAAAAACCTTTTGGCATGTTCTTGATTTTGTTGACGACTTATTGTGTACAACTTTTTTCTGAATGCAACTCCAACACCTTCTCAAGGATCAATACATCTATAGCTACATAAATGACCCACAGATACCTCCCCCTTTCCAAGCTGGGACGTTAGTTGTTGAAAATATTATTTATCACTCGATTTCAAACAATGTCTCGTTATCTCATGTATAAACTGTATTGTTATTTGGTACAGATCACTGAATCAAAAGTTTGCTACGACACTGCAAGTTGATTGGTAGTCCGGGGTCTTTACATTGGTAAAGGAGTATGTGACGTGTTGGTCTATGTCTCAAGGGGTTTGCAAACACCCCCCCCCCCCAAGTATATGCTATTTTCAGTATTACACAACCCAAACAAAGCATGAAAATGTAATGACAAATAAAATGTCTCCCATTGCATGAATAGGGGTACTGCTGAATACCCATTTTGATACTTTTACTATCTTCAAAATGTACGTATGTTAGTCAAGACAGATTTAAAAAAACAAACTTGTGTATATATAATAGGAAATAAACATTCAGTGAATAAATGACTTGATGTCCCTGTCTCTGTTCTTTTGTAGTCTAGCTAAAAAAGTCTACCATGTAAAAACTTGGCTCGGAATAAAATCCTTCGAACGCATTTCAACAATGATAGTAGGTATTGCCCCCAGTGGGTATTACTATACAGGTCTATAAAGCACGAAAAAATATAAGCACTTACCCAAAGCCCAACAGCCAAAACAACAACAAAATAAATCCCAATAGTAATATAGTCCTCGGTAAAAAGTTCTTCCACCATCTTTGTTCAGACGAGAAAAGTACAATGTTAACTTTTAAGTTCTTTCATTTATATTTTCATTTTATATCCGTTAGAAATAGCTGCGGTCCTTTGCCTGTTAGTGTGGTCTAACTATAGGGTATTAGGTTACTAGCCTGACCCATCAGTACCGGTCAGTGTATTCAACGAAAATTTACATTGTATTAAAATTTGAATTCAATGTCACGTTCAATTTGTGTTTACAAATTGTAAATCGGAAGACAGGTAAAAATTGCATAAATTTTTCACAACACTGAACACGGGACAATATACAGGTGTCATTCATGATCGCAACAATTTCCCTGTACATGGGCCGCATTCCCAATTATAAAAGCTGTTTTTCCCAATATATGCAGTGAAATTTCCAAATTCCCAACTAGCTGCAAATTGAAGGCAAAAACATTTCCTATCGTTTGCTTAGAACGTGTAAAGTATTGTAGTATGTCAAAGAGAAAATATTTTGTATTGTGAACTTATTTGACAAGGTATATAATTTCGAAGTACAAAACATACATACTATAATATGTACTACAATGCTTTACCCATGCTACTTATAAGAATAAAGCAACGACATTTACAGTATCTGTATATAGTTATTTTAACCAATCTCGAAAATTACCGGATTCCAGATTCCCAAGCTGTAACATTTTATTTGCAGAGAAACGGAAACAGCAAACACATATTTTGTACTTTTTGTCAAAATACAACCATTTAGCGCTTGAGTGTACATCATCCTTGTATTTACAGTGAGATAATGAAATATGGAATAGGAAATAATAAAGACACCAAAATACCCTTGAACATAGGATGTTGTAAACTTTCAAGAACAATGGCATTGAAGATTAGACTATCAGTTTGATTCGCTAACAAGCATATCGGTACATATTGATCAGTGTTGGATTTTGAATAACCGTAGAATAAAATAATTAATATACATTTTCAGAGCATAATTTCATCAGGGGTATACTGTATCAGTTTATTAACAAACATTTTAAAGTGCTTTTGCTGCAGCAGCTATCTAGTATGTTCCCTGTCAAGTCTGATTACTTGTCGTCCTCTTACAACTACGTTAAATACGAATAAAACACTAAAATGTTTAATTGCATTAGAATGATCTAGAACCGCAATAACTTAAATTTTTGTGAATGTCCGTTATCGTCAAATCTACGACTTACTATAGTTTTCAAATAATGCACTGTTATTGCTGAACTGGCTTTGAGAAAAAAAATAATAAAACTACCCGTATAAAACGGTCCAGTGGCGAATCCAGACTTTCTGCTAAGGGGGAGCCAGACCTATAATTTTTCCGTCAGAGGGGGCCCGGAGCCCAATTTAAAAAAAAACTAGGAATTTTAAGTATTTTCCAACCTAAGGGGGAAGCCCCCCCCCTTGGATCCGCCACTGCGGTATGAATATGTCTCTATATTTTGTATAATTGAAATGTGCCTCTGGGCTACTTTAATTTGGAATTGGGAATAAAAAATATTAAGGCCAATATTTCTACGTAAAATCTGTTTCCTCTATTCTGTTTTCACATTTTCTGGTCTCTTGAAATTTCTCGCCAAATTTATTCGGAATACAATTCTCGGTGTTTTTCATTATGTCAGACCATGTTTAAAACTTAAACAAGTAAATTATGAAATTTCTCTCATCTCGTTATTTTGATTTTCGAATGCTCGGCAAGTCTCGCTCTCAAAATTTTGCAAAATTTATTTACCTTGATGTGAGAAATTTCATAATCAAATAGTTCTCGTTTTATACTAATTATTGATATAAATGAACATAAACAAATGTAAATCCACACAGAATGACTAATGTTCTTTTTGTAGACTGGGAGAAATTGAGACCACTTATTTTGGTCTTGTAATCAAGTAACCTCACAAGTAACACGGTTCTGGGATGGATATTTGATAAATCCCGTTGAATGTTTAAGAAATACGTATAAATGTTTGAATGTTTATCTTTCAGATATGTGTTTATATACTTATGTACATGTGTGTGCATTGTTTGTATTTAGGTATATTTTTTCCATCTCATTGAAGCCCGGCATACCTGCTACTTATCCCGGGGGGGGGTGCTCTCAAATTTTACCCATACATAGGCTCGTCCGAAAGAAAAAATTATACTCCCAAAAAATACCAAAATTTGGAAATACATGTATACCCCAAAAAAATACCTATCATAATAATACACCCCAAAAAAATACCTTCCAAAATTTTTAACCCAAAAAAATACCAAAACTTTTTGAAGTTCTGTCATTTGTTTTTTATTGACCAAACTTTCATTGGTCAGCCTGTGCAATGCTATGTAATACAAATGTAACCATTCCTAGGATTGTTACCAAGCTACCAAAGCACTTTAAAATGGTGAATGGTCCATCAATCAATAGGAAGCTTGATGCTAAATAAAAGGCATGTATTTTTATGCTTGTGGTCAATCTTTTTCAGAAAACTCAACGTACCCCACAAAAATAACAACAAAACATGAAATGCCCCCAAAAAATACCACCGTATTATTGTAACCCCAAAAAGTTACTAACATTTTTTTGCACCCCAAAAAAATAGCAAAATCTAAAATTTTTAGTACCCCCCCCCCTTTTTGGGCTACTTATACACCAGTAATGTTGTGCTGTATTTTACAAATTTTAAATTTTAAAGAAAAGCTTTTGCTTAAATAGCTTATTAAATATAACAAGCATGTTATTTTTTACCAATAGACCCTTTCACGATAACTGCGGTCCTGAATTTTGCACATGCGCTCATATGCCTTTGAGTGGGTAAAATGAAACGTCATAGTATAAGTGACGTCTTGATTAATTGTTCTACGACGTCATTTTTGCGGGAACTGTTTTTATTTTCCACTCAAAATCGCAGGACCGCAGTTATCGTGAAAGGGTCTATAAAGTTCATTACAAAAGAAGATCGTAGATTTAAAAACATTCAGGAAACGCTGAATTCACTGTAACAGTGAAATCAATATCAACTTGTCTTATTAGATTTACCTTCCGCGTTTGGGAAAGAATAATACCTGTTTATTTTATTAAGAAAGACTGAACAGCATTGTATAAGTATTAGTAATTACATATTTTACAGTTTCGTATTCATGCATTTAGAGTGTTGTAGGTCTAATTATTTAATTGGAACTTCAAAAATATTGGATTTGTTTTACTTTCGTTTTCCATGGGCATTACTATGGACGACGAGGTGATATAAGAATCTTTATAAATTTATTTTTTACTCTTAGTCGCCACATGACGTAAGAAAAGTACCAAAAACACATTTGAGCTTAGGAATTGTTCTGCTCCTGTTGATCTCAACGATTTTTGCAGATATTTACATTTGTAAACAACATATTTCTTCTCAAAAACGTCATCCCCTAAACATTGGCGGATCCAAGGGGAAGGGTGGTTCCGGGGGCTGAAACCCCCCTTATTCGACAATCATTTATTTTTTGTGAATATTCCGATGTTTTACTAAGAAATATACAAAACATTTTCGCGCCTCGCATTGCTCGCCGATATTTCTCTTCACTTTCAAATTGGACCCCCCCCCTCTTTTCAAATTCCCTGATCCGCGCCCATGTGCCCGCGCCTGCCTAAACATCAATCATTCATTCACATCTGGTCAACATGTAGTACTATACAATTATTGACTTTTGATTAGGTCTACCATGACTATGTTATACGGACCTGGTAAAGATTGGTTGACCGAGGCTAGGGGGCGAGGTTAAGCAACCCTTGACCAGGTCCGAATAGTGTCCTATAGTCAAGAGTAGACCGGAATTAAAAGTCAATAAATGCTTTATTAAATGTTATAAGGAATTGTGCCTTTTGTTGATTTGCTGATCTTTGCTGCATGAACAGCATTTTTCCTCCGACGGTATGTAAAAATGAAAATTTTATCACCGTTAAACAGCACACTACCGGTATCATTATAAATTCAATAAAGACGTACAGTTTTTGTGCTGCCAGATATACCTCACCGTCTAATAGACGAATTTCATATTTACGGGATGACTGCTAATTTAGCATGTTTTTCAAAGGGACGTCACTCGCTAACACCCGTCATTCTGGTTTTCGGTCTCATTAGGGAAAGGACGGTCAGTAAATATTTTCTCTGGCAACGGTTACGATTTTCACTGTGGTAAGTACCCGGATAGCTTGAAATAATTTATTTAAAGACAATCGAGATATTACCCCTAGTCCAGTGATAGATACCCATGAATTCAAATTCTACTGCTGTCCCTTATTACAATGGAACCGTAAACCTGACTGTCGGGTCAGTAGGTTACTTCCCTTTGTGGGAAACGTTATAAAAACGGAGCCAAAGTCGGGATACGAAATAAACATGAAAGTGGTCTATACGCGTAACATATTTCATGTCTGGGTGTCAAAAGTTACAGATACCGAGAAACAACTGCACACATTCTAGTTATTCTATTTGAAAATGCTCAAATGGAAACTATGTGTAGTTCAATTAAAATAACAGCGTGAAAATGTAGCTTAATTTGACACTCGCCATTCGGCGCGATTCGGTTCATTCATGAAAAATTCCCGCGATGCGCTGTAATACAGAGGCTTGTTTAGGGTATATTGGGATACGGGATATTTGCCACTTTTGTTAATGGGATATGGGATATTTGAGACAAAAAGTACTGGGATATGGGATATTTTGACTATGGAAAACGGGATATTTCAATAATTAATGGGATATCTTCCATTTTCAAAGGGACATTTTTGTCCAGACTTAATGGGATATGGGATATTGGGACCCCCCTAAACAAGCCTCAATACATGTGTTTATATTTTATACTGAAGTTTCCATGAACGGAAACATAGTAAATGCTTCTATCGCTGTGGACTCTTCGCTACTTTCACTACAGACTCTTATAGCAACAATATATCTTGAAGTTTTTAATGCTTAATGTTTACATCTATTTAAAAAAAGATCGAATATCAAGTTTGATTTCTTTACGACAGGTTAGCGCGCAAATGTATAAACGGCACGAAATTGTCAACTCCAATGACTACAAACTAACTTCTATATTTGGATATTAACAAAATTCGGAACTCTCGAGGGTTTACCATACAGAAACTCCTGCCCATTTACGTAATAAACTGAGGAACTGTGGGATTCATGGTCAGTTGAGTTGAGTTGACAATTTAGTGCATTTCTCCACAAAAAGGATTGCCCCAATTAAACGGAATGTAATCAGACAGGGCTCGTGATATTTTTTGAAAAGCTAAACATCTTGCGAAGTGATCTAGACCAAGTTTCAATTATTTTATGAGGAGATAACAAAGCAAACAGAAACCACGACAGGAAATGTCTGAAAGAATTCATGATTTGGTATTTAGTTATTTGTTACCACTGGGTCGATGCCACTGCTGGTGGACTGTTAGTCCCCGAGGGTATTTACCAGCCCAGTAGTCAGTACTTCGGTGCTGACCCGAAAGCCGATTATTTTTTAAACCTTCCAATATCTAAAATTTTGTAAATTTTATTGAAAACTAAGGAGTATCTCCCTCATGCAAAGCTCTGTCCTTAGCTGATTTTGGCTTTAAATTTAGATCACTTTGGTTATTTGTTCTCTATCAGTTTTTAAACATCTTTGAATTTATGGTCTTCCAACCGTTTAGATTTTATCTGCACTGATGAGACATAAGTTGTCGAAATGCGCATATGCAGAAAGTAAATTCACAGTAACTTCGGTATTTAGTTATTTTGTTACGGCCTGGGGAACGGCTTCTTGAGGCCTGATGTTTAGGATTTAAGGCCGCAAACAAAAGCACATCAGATTCCATTAAAACATTTATCCAGACAAAGATGACGTCACATAACAGTAACAAATCACAGTAAAAGGGACATAACTCACACTCTCCGTTCTCACTACAAAAACTCACGACCATACAATACATACAGTAACAAATCACAGTAAAAGGGACATAACTCACACTCTCCGTTCTCACTACAAAAACTCACGACCATACAATACATACATATAACAATTTGTTACCACTGGGTCGATGCCACTGCTGGTGGACTGTTAGTCCCCGAGGGTATTCACCAGCCCAGTAGTCAGTACTTCGGTGCTGACCCGAAAGCCGATTATTTTT
>MJUU01069957.1:62208-76485 GCA_002080025.1 Modiolus philippinarum | reverse complement strand
TTGGTTATTTGTTCTCTATCAGTTTTTAAACATCTTTGAATTTATGATCTTCCAACCGTTTAGATTTTATCTGCACTGATGAGACATAAGTTGTCGAAATGCGCATATGCAGAAAGTAAATTCACAGTAACTTCGGTATTTAGTTATTTGTTACCACTGGGTCGATGCCACTGCTGGTGGACTGTTAGTCCCCGAGGGTATTCACCAGCCCAGTAGTCAGTACTTCGGTGCTGACCCGAAAGCCGATTATTTTTTAAACCTTCCAATATCTAAAATTTTGTAAATTTTATTGAAAACTAAGGAGTATCTCCCTCATGCAAAGCTCTGTCCTTAGCTGATTTTGGCTTTAAATTTAGATCACTTTGGTTATTTGTTCTCTATCAGTTTTTAAACATCTTTGAATTTATGGTCTTCAAACCGTTTAGATTTTATCTGCACTGATGAGACATAAGTTGTCGAAATGCGCATATGCAGAAAGTAAATTCACAGTAACTTCGGTATTTAGTTATTTGATTTGCTACAACGGGGGAAGTGGTCGCTTACTGATTTTTCATCACTTGCGGCAATTTCCTCTTTTGTTGTGGATTTTTTCACAGCGACCATGATCACGGATAAATTCATTCAGTTAATGTACATTGTCATAACGTACAACTTACATGTAGTCCAATACATCTACTATTTTTTGCAATAATATAGTATTAAAGTTATAGTTAAAACACGGCAGGGTAGGCACTAAATAGACCGATGAATGTAGAAACCGATCACCATGTCGAGGGTAAGACATAACAACAGCATTGCATGCTTTTTGGGACATTTTGTATGGTTTTGTTAATGACATGATACACAAACAGAGACTTGTTTCTTAGACTGTGTACTCTAAGAAAGAAAGAAGGGACTCAAAGCCACCAAAAGATCTTCAATGAACGGTAAGGAAACCCCACACCCAACGGCAGGTCGGAGTCGGCCCCTAAATAAAGAGTAATCAAGTTCAGTGAAATAAACATCATCCTAGACTCCTATAGACATAAAGTAAACTAACTAGAAAACAGACAAGACACACAAAGGCTTTCTAAACTACATGTACTGTCTAGTATCAAACAGGGGTGGTGACATAGTTGAGGTACCTACATACATCATATATAAGGTAACAAGTGACTGTGTCATGATAATACATAGTATTTGGAATTCCCTTTGTTATTTCAAGCTGAAGCCAAGTACCAGCGCATGTCTACTTTGTTGCCATGACACCAGAAAAAAATTCATATCAATACCCAGCAATATCTATTGAAGGTATTTAGAAAAAAGGCTAGTACCGTTTTCTGTAGATATAACTCTGTTATTTCCTGTTGTTATGTTTATATCCGCATTATTCAATAATTATCATAAATGTCTTGTTCTCCCCAGTATTCATAAAGCTTTTTAATTATGGTGCATACATGATAGATTCATGAGGATAATCTGAAGATTAATCCATAGTTTAACTGTTCACAGTACTTTAGATATGTTATAGTTAAAGCATGTTTCAGAGTAATTAATTGAATTAAATTGCTTTGTTATAAAAGGGTGGTCAAGATGCCTGAGCGCATGCATTTTCACCATCCTTATTCTTATGAAGCACTTTAATTCAATTTATTGCCCTGAAACAAAACTTTTTATTTCTTTACTTGCCTTTCATGTTCATTGCTTTTGTTGAATAATTTTTTCCTATTTTGGCCAGTCGACTTTGGTTTATATGTTTATTCTAGTGATAGACGTCATTGTGACTTGAGTACACATTTTTATACTCTTTCAAAAGACATACCCCCTCCATTATGGTATACCCTCTGTTTGTCTGTTAACTTTTTGGTTTCCTGAGTTTTTGAGTTTCTTTTTTTTTTGTAACCACTAGACATATGGGTATATCTAGATGAGATACAGCTTTTCGACTTTTTTTTCAAAATATCAAGTTTCACATCTTTTCTTATGCCTAAACAGCACTCCAGCGTTCAGCGCTTTGAGTTTAAGTTTCATATTGCAGAATACGGTTAATACAAGGTTTAATGACGATCAAATTTGCACATTATATATATTTTAAAATTTTTCCATTCAGCTCATTTTGAACTTTGACAACACAACAACGATTTCAATGCTGTGGATATTTACTCCATTCACAAGTTTTGCTTGTAAATATCAATGGTATTGATTGAATTTCTATATATAATTCTTCTGCCCATTGTTTCGAAATGTTTTCCGTTTTTGTATGCAAAAGATGTCAAACAGACGAATGTTAGTAACAACGCGCAATTTGATTGGTTGTTTGGTAATGAAATGACATCTCTGGTTGGTCAGGTAAGAACTGAGTAGACGTACTCACTCTAAGGTACAGATGGGAAATGCTGTCTCGACCAATCAATGAAAAGCAAATCTCTTATTTCTTATCTACACAATTAAAGACAATGTTTAATCAAATGCTGAAAAGCGGCAAGCTTTTTTTTGAAAAGCTTATACTTGAAATGATAATAACATTGTGTTTAGCAATGACTATGCCAAAATAGTGATCAGGGTTGAATATACATAGTGCACTTCCCTCCGGGGAATTAGTTCTGTTTGAATGATTTATACAGGAAATGTCTTAGAATCGTACATCTCATATTTTCTTTCAGTGTATTTGTGAGTTGCTCCATTTGTGAGTTTCCTTGACATTATAATCAATATGGCTTGTGCAGAGGTGGTGTCGGAACCATTGCTTGTTGCTGCAATCGATTTCGGAACAACATTTTCCGGTTATGCCTTTGCAACATTAGCTGACTTTAAAGAGGACCCATTAAGGGTCCATGGATTTAGATGGACGACAGGATCTAACGCAGGACTTTCACTGAAGACACCGACATGTGTTCTGTTTGATCCTTCACAAACATTCCATTCATTTGGAGCCGAGGCAGAGAACAAATATACTGAACTAGCCCAAGAAGAAGACCACACGAATTGGTATTATTTCCGGAGATTTAAAATGCATCTTTACAAAAGTGAGGTAAATATAGGAAGGACAGTTTTCAAGAATGTCTACAAATACAACCCAGGGGAATTTGGTGAATAAATCGAGTAAAATGTTTAATAATATTTTGGTTACAATTACCTGAATGCTGAATCAGAATGAATACAGATTAATACACGGACATTTCCACATTGGCCTGGTTATCATCCCGAGACACCCATATTGGCCTGAGACGGAGTCGAGGGACAATATGGGTCTAGGGATGATAAACAGGTCAATATGGAAATGCACATGTATTAAACTTTTTATTACATACTTCCGACGTTTAGAAATGCCAGGCTGATATGGACTGGAAGTCGTTTATTTGTCTGAGATGCAAGAGGAGAATAAAACAACGGGCTATTTTCCTTGGGTGTAAAAATATGGACAGTTTACTTCCGGTCATATTGATCATACAAAAACGCCTTTATTTGTACTAAGTATGTAATAAAGAACTTAATTTGTCATAACTACAAATGCATAATAAGTAACATTTTAGAATTCTGCAGCAAGTTACATGAAAGGCATTTTGGAAATATCGTAATTTGCATCCTCACTAGTCGGATGTTTTGATTCCTCATACGTTCCCTAGAGGAAACGTACGTTGATTCAGAACACCTGCCTTGGAAGGATGCATAATTTGGAGGAATCCAAATGAAATTGAAAATGGTAAATCAGTGGAGAAGTCAAAGGAAATTATAATCAACCAGTCCATAATATAGAAAAATCTTCACCAAAAACACACTTACTCAGAGCACATAAATAAGTTATATCAATAAGTACTACAAGTTTTATCATTTAAATAATATTTTCAATAGTGCAAGATAGCCTTAACTTTACAACACAGTAAACGAAATAATCCGACGGCTTACTTTAATACACGAACCAAATACATTTCTTAAAGACATCACCCAAATTTTGGCATGTGATTAATGAAGTAAACACTTAATTATAATTTATAGTCAAAATTTTTACTGGGTCCAAATTCGCTTTAATTTACGTTTGTTTACATTTTAGTGTTTGACATATTGCGGTCGTATCATGCTGCACTCGGCATAACCCATTATTTGTTTTCATGCTATTGTCAAGAGTTGTCTTTCGGTCAAATGTTAATCGGATCTTTTGTTCTCTAGTGATTGTGACTTTGGCGGAACTGCTGCAAAACAGAAGCACAGAAATCTATAAAAAAAATTGATGATTTATTATACCCCCAAAATTGATGATTTATTATACCCCGCAAACAAAGTTTGGGGAGGTATATAGGAATCACACTGTCCGTCCGCCCGTCTGTCCGTCCATGTACCTTGTCAGCGCATGTTCTCCTAAACGGCTGCTTGGATTTTGATGAAATGTTACACAGTTGTAGAACACCATATGAAGATGTGCACGAAGTAATATGGTTACTGCCCGAAATTTTTAAGGGGAGATAATTCGTCTTTGAATATTTTCTGGAAAAAGGGGGGGGGGGACGAACCATGTCAGCGCATGTTCTCTTTAACCTCTGCTTGGATTTTGTTGAAATGTTACACAGTTGTAGTACACCATTTGAACATGTGCATGAAGTTATATAGATGGTGCCTAAAATTTTGAAGGGAAGATAATTCATCCTTGAAAATTTTCTGGAAAAAGGGAGAGGGGTGATCCTTGTCAGTGCATGTTCTCCTAAACCTCTGCTTGGATTTTTATGAAATGTTGCACATTTATAGTACCCCATTTGAAGATGTGTATGAAGTTATATGGTTGCTATCCGAAATTTTGAAGGGGAGGTAATTTGTCTTTTCATATTTTCAGGAAAAAAAAGGGGGCAGGTATATCATTTTGTCCATACTTGTATTGTGTCCACATTTGTACCGTGTCCACAACTGTATTGTGTCCAAACACATTTAAATTTACACTCATAAATTGATAAAAACATTCTCTAAATTTTATTAAAGATACATTGACTTATTAAGAAAATTTGTTTCTACGTGCAGGTATGGCACGCCAAAGCCACAAAAATGAGATAAAATAGCATTATCTATGGTAATGCTATCTTATCTGAATTTTTGTGGTTTTGGCACACATTATCAGACATGTATTATCAGGTTTCCTCATTACCTCCTGATAAGTACTTTTAAATATTTTATACATAGGTCTCTATGCAATCTATATGGTAATGAAGTTTTATCTCAAGATAACATAGCATTATCTGTAAATACATTTTTTTCTGCATTTTTGTGGTTTTGGCGTGCTAGTAAATGTATTATCTGTTTTCTAATATCAACCAATCAGACGTATTATCTGTGGGAAACTGTATTATCTGATTTTTGTAACTGTATTATCAGATTTATGTTGAAAACAATCAGATGTAGATAGATAAATTTCAATAACTTATTAAATTCAATCTTTTTAGATCAAATTATCTTTTCTGAAAAACTATATTGTAACATAATTTCTTTTCTTTTTCTTATCCATTTGCCATTTGTAACGAATTTTGTAATATTGTGTGTATAAATTCTGTATTTTCTCTTTGTCGTTGTGAAATTAGTTTATGTGAATAAATATTAAAAATTACAATATCACAATATATCATCGTTAAAATTACCTGTTTTGACATTCAGTTACCTGTGATCGTTGCATTAATGTATATTCTATGAAATATACATGCGAAATATACATGCAAGTATGACCTCCACGCAGAATTGAATATATGTAATTGCTTTTTTATTAATGTTTGCATAAAAACATTGCTTAAATGGATCATGAAAAAAAGATTGAATCTGAAGTGTAAATTTGAGATATATAATATATATTCTTATTATTTTTATCTTTATCATGTGCATGGAATGTGTATCTGCATGAGGCAGTCTTTTTGTTTGCACGTTTTGTGTTTATTTTTGTTTGCACGTTTTGTGTTTATTTATCAAGATTACGTTGTTATTTATTTTTAAATATCAGAAGTTTAAGAGCTCTTGTGCGCTCATGTTTGCTTGTTAATTTGTACAAGCTATGACTTTAAAAATACCACTTACTTACTTACTGGATGTTTAATTCATTGAAATGGGGGGGGGTATGGAAGTCTTTCAAACTTTTGTCTATTTCTTGTAGGAAAAACTACTATATAAAAACAGACTTTGCTTAGATCCTGCAAGAAATAGACAAAACTATGGAATTAATAAAATATATATTAAAGAATATATCAAGTGTACACTTTTCACATTTTTAAAGCTTTTAGTTTCTCGTAGTCAAGGAATCGTTTCTTAGCGAATGAAATTGCATGTAACAGATTAAGACGGATGTTCCTTAATGGGCACAATAAATTATTACATACGGATCGGACATCTATCATAAGATAGTTTATTACCTGTTAACAGATAAACAAGTCAATACCAGTTATGATAAGCAATTTCATTAACTATTACCTCCAGGAAAGAATGTTTTATCTCTTTATTGCATAGAGACCTATGTTAATTTTTTTTCCATATTTAATTATCGGGAGTTAATGATATTTTATCTGTGGCAAAACCACAAAAATACAGATAAGATAGCATTACCTGAGATAATGCTATTTTATCTCATTTTTGTTGCTTTGGCGTGCCATATGCAGGGCTCTTATACATCAGGGCATTTTACATCCAAACGTCTATGGTAATATCATTTACAAAGCGCATAGATTCAAAAATTGTCCTTCCAAACTTATTAATCCGTTGAACAAACTTATTCATAAAGGATATAAATACAGCATTGTTGTTAAATCTTTACTTCTGGTTTTTGTTGGCAAAAATATTGATCATCTCCTAAATGCTTCACACCATAACTAAATTTAAACAATTTTTCATATGGCAGTATTTGGCATTGTACAATATCATGTTCTTCTCTCATAATTGATGATGTTGTTATACCAAATCTATTTAGAAGTATTTCAATTGAAATTTCGTAAGAAGGCTTGATATCATAGTCAACGGAAATTATGCCCTTAGCTAGCTGTCAGTAACTGCGAGCATTTGTCCGTACAGTACCTGTGTGTATTGTCTTCATGTTTTATGTACTTCATTGTAAGGGTACTCGTCTTGATAAGTTGGACTTTTTTCTAGTTTGATTTTTACTGTGAGTCTTTTTGTGTATTTATTTTTAGCCATTCACCACACATAGGGGGAGGGTTTTGATCCAAGAAAACGAGTTTAACCCCACCGCAATTTTTGCGCCTGTCCCAAGTAAGGAATATGTTGGTCATTGGCTTGTCCTTGTCTTCTTATAAAATTTTAGTTTCTTGATATTTGGGTTATTGGATGTGGTTTGTTTCCATTGATTTATTCACCTTTTTACCTTTCGGGGCCATTTAGGGCTTACTATATGGTGTGAGGTTCCTCATTGTGTTGAAGACCATATGGTGACCCCCTAGATGTTTTGTTTTGGGTCGTTTTAACCTGGATATTGGATGTTGTCTCCTTGACATTTACCCCATTTCCTTTCTTTTTCATACTTGCCATATTGATTCAGGGTTCAATTAGCAGGGGGCAACCTGGCTGCCATTCGGCGACAGCTCTAGTTAATAAACAAAAATCTCTTAAAAAGAACTTTACAATATACAAATATTTAATTATATTTGGGGAATCCTGCTCATACAGACATCCGTCTTCTACAATCTTAAAAACCACACACTAAACTATAATACTCAGCCTACTCTATATATACATTCAGTTTAGGCCTAAAAATACTTGTGTTTCCGGTAACATGCTCATCAAAATTAGGGTCGGTAGGTAGGCATTTTTTTCTATTTTTCCAAAACTTTTTACATAGACATATAGAGAGTAACTTCTGGACTTTAACAGTGCTTCTTTAAAAATTGCCAAAAAACTTTAGGGTAGGCATTTTTAGCCCCAAAAATCTGGGGTTGGTCGGGTTACGGGAAACAGATTTTTTTTATTCTGCCTAAAATCCTTACAAACACCTTGTATTGCTATCTTACATAATTCCTTACATAACCATCCAACATAACGCCTCCAATCATCGATCAATACTTTAACATTTTACAAACATACGCACCTTAATACAAAGCGTTTTCAATACCATGAAAATGATAATTGTCCAAACAAAGTAAGTTATATGCAAATTTCATAATAAAGTTAACTCATAAGTCTCCCTTATGTTTTGTGATCCATTGATGGCCTGAAACTTGTAACGGAATGTTTGTTGAAATAATACCCATCTCATCACCCTCGGACGCTCGATTTTACAATTTTGTATATACGCCAAGGTTTGATGATCAATTTGTAACTTAAATTCTTGTCCGGAATGATCTTCCTGAATCTCCTCACCACAAGTACTAATGCGAAACATTCAAGTTCCATTATTGAATAGTTCATTTCACGGCTGAACAGTTTCGGTTAACATACATGATACTTGATACCTGAAATAACACTCCACCTTTTCCAACGTTAGATGCATCAGCCTGCACAAAAATTGTCCTAATTCTAATATCAGCTCTTTACTCATCACATGTGTCAATTTCTTGAAAGCCTGTTGTTGCGGTTCTTCCCAGTTTACCTTAATTGTTTATCCTTTCTTCTCAGATCTGATAACGGAACTGTGATGTAGCAGGGTATAAATTTACGATAAAACACAGGGACCTAACTAGCCTCTTCATGGCTGGCACTGGAGCTTCTATTATGCTTTCCACTTTTCCATTCTCCATCTCTTTTTACCATTCCCAATTTTATTCCGAACTTCCATAACCAATAACCACCAAAATCTCTGCCATTCTTCTGTATGTGTTGTCAAGTCATTGACATAGTTGTCAGTATCCTCCGTATCATCAAGCATCTTTCTCATCATCCTGCTGAAGGATGCTCCGCTGTTGACCGACCCAAACTGCATCTTCTTATAAATACTGATGACAACCATCTTCTACCACAAATGCATTGTTTTCTTTTGACGACTCTGCCACGGGCATGTGCCAATAACCATTGGTGAGATCAATCTTTGAGAAGTATTTGTCTGTGTTGAGCTTCACTTTTATGTCATCTGGAATACCAATCGGTTTTACATCAAACTTGGTTACCCGAATGACCGCCTTTTTAGCTCTTCTGACCCAAAGGGTCAGGGTGAGCTATTGCCATCACTTGGCGTCCGTCGTCCGTCCGTCGTCCGTCCGTCCGTCCGTTAAACTTTTCACATATTCATCTTCTCCTCTGAAACCACTGAAGCAAATTCAACTGTACTTTACAGGAATGATGAACTTAAGGTCCTGAACAAAGATTGCTCATTTTGCTCTGATCTGATAAAAAAAACATGGCCGCCAGCACAGAAGATAGTTTAACATTGGCCCTATGGGAAAAAATCACATTTTCATCTTCTTCTCTGAAACCACTGAAGCAAATGCAACCAAACTTTACAGGAATGATGTACTAAAGGTCCTTAACAAAGATTGCTCATTTCGTTCCGATCTGATAAAAAACATGGCTCCCAGCGCGGAACTAAGGTTTAACATTGGACCCTATGGGAAAATTTACATTTTCTTCTTCTCCTCTGAAACCGCTGAAGCAAATTCAACCAAACTTTACAGGAATGATGAACTGAAGGTCCTGAACAAAGATTGCTCATTTTGTTCTGATCCAATGAAAAACATGGCTGCCAGCACAGAACAAAGTTTATTTTGGTCTTATGGGAAATTCACATAAAAAACATGGCCACCATACAGAACATCGAAAAATCCTGCTGTTCTGCATTTTGTCAGGTGAGCGATACAGGCTCAGTAGCTGAGCCTCTAGTTTATGCCCCCGTGAATCGAAGATTCGGGGGCATATAGTTTTTGGGCTGTCTGTCTGTTTGTCCACAAAAAACTTTAATATTGGGTATATCTTTTGAATGGTAAGTGATAGGGCTCTCATATTTTGCATGTGTATTCCTTGTGGCAAGACCATTCAAATGATACCAAAATTTTGGACCTCGTGACCTTGACCTTGACATGTGATGGACTTTTTGAAAAAAAATAATAAACTTTAACATTGGGTATATCTTTTGAATGGTAAGTGATATGGCTTTCATATTTTGCATGTGCATTCCTTGTGGCAAGACCTTTTCATTGGAACCAGAATATGTGACCTTGTGACCTTGACCTTGGCCTGTGAACAAGTGCGTAAAAACTTTAACATTGAGTATATCTTTTGAATGGTTAGTGATAGGACTTTCATATTTTGCATGTGCATTCCTTGTGGGAAGACCTTTCAGTTGGTACCAGAATATTTGACCTCTTGACCTTGACCTTGACTTACGACCATATTCAAAAAGTTTAACATTTGACAGTCTTTTGAATGGTAATTGGGCAAAGGGAGATAAGTCAAATTGATATGAGGAATAGATTTTATGTGTCTATTTTATAAGCCTTATCTTGTCAAGTTTCTTCATTTAAAATTTTAATTTGATAGGAATATCTTTTGAATGTTAAGTAATAGGGGTTTTTATTTCAAAGGTGTATTAATGGTGATTTGATTTTTCAGTTGATTTCAGAATTTATATACATATTATTTTTTTTATATTTATACAAGCAATGTATAGATGAGAAAATGTTTCTGGATTCCTACCATAGACCGTTGTTAATATACATTGTATATATCAGTGAATAGGGAGGTTACTAAACCTTAAATATTTTCTGATGTAATTACATGTAATCCATTTCTTCTGTTCTGGTTTTTTGAATAGCTATAAATAGATTCTACTGTATTGATGAAAAAATTGAAAACACTGATAGGCAGAAAGACAATAAGTTAATTATAAATGTTTAGAAAAAAGGGGGTGAAAATTGTCTCCTAATAATGCTTGGAAAATGATTGGAGGGGGTCATTTCGGTGACTTCTGTGTTTGCATCCAATTACAGTCATTCAGAAACACATTAAGTATTGTTCAGTGTGCTAAATGTTTCTTCTTAACTCTTCTACTCGGGGGCATAAGTGTTTCCAAAAAACACATCTTGTTACTTCGTGTTATGCTTCATGAGTACTTGTTTTTTGACTACTTTCCATAGTTTGATTTTAATGCTGCTGATGAGAGGTTACTCCTTTTAACATGTTTACATCATAACGAAATTTACTGTTTATTATGCAACTTGGTTATTGATTGTATAGTAAAGTATGCACTCCAAATTCTCCTTTGCTAGTGGACAAGTGCCCTCTTTAATAAACAACGACGGGATATGAAGTAAATGCACATGAGACAAAGTCTCTACAAATGCAGAGTAAAATCAAATAATTGAACTACGCATTTATTGTTGTTTTTCATCTTAAAGTCACCATCAGGCCCTCAACAATGAGCTTTGCTCACACCTAGGGGGTCGTCAACAAACATAAAATTAAAATAATAATAACTATTCTGTTTCTCAGGTTGAATACATACCGATAAGTATTAAGACCTGATCATCTACTTCACCAGTTCGTAATTTTTAAAAAATTCCATAGGACATCTTACATTTCTTCCGTACAGCAGTTGTAATGGGGAAACCATGTGCTGGCAAGAGGAACATCTCGGTACACAAATACGACCGCTTGTCTCTATTTTCTACACATCTTCTTCAACATGCCCTTAAGAACTGTATTCGGCCTTTCACAAAACCCATTACACTTATGATTATAAATCTTTGTAAAGAGCTATTTGATGCTCACCAGTAGGCATATATTTTTCATCAAGTCAGACACAAACTGACTTCTTCTGTCACGCAGCACTTCTTTTGGAAAATCTACTGTACAGAGAATTGCCAACAGGGCCACTGCTACTCTCTGTCGCGATTATTTGAAATGCTATAGCTTGCGGATAGGGCGATGCGTAGTCTACCAGTATCAGTGTATAGCGATCTTCTCTTTCTGATACGGATGCCAATGTTTCTATCAAGGCAACAACGACTTTCTTGAACTAATCATTCATCAGCAGCATGTCTAAAATGGTACTTTCCTCACATTTCCTTTTGGTATTATTTTCTGGCAAACATCACAAGACTGACAAAATCTGCTTATATCATCGAATATACCAGGCCAGTGAAAAGTCGTCATTCTTCTTCACACCAAAATGACCACCAATGATTGTCTCGTGTGGCACTAGCATCACCTGTGGTCTGTACTTTGCCGGAACCATATTCAATTGAATCAACACTTTTCTCATAATATATTCTGTATAGCACAGCGATCCTCACTTCAAATCTATATCTATTGTTACTTCTTTTGTTAAACCGTCTTTCCATTTAGCTTTATCTCAGTGTGATATAAGATTTACCCTCCCGTTGTGGTCTTCATTACTGAAACTCTATCATCGTTATAGGAACTTATGATGGCTACATTTTTTCAGCTTTCTTGTGTATCATGGTTGTGATTGTTAATCTCTCTTCAGCTACCAACTTCATTCCCTCTTCACCATTCACCATGTCGGTTACTACTTTCTTTATCATCACCATCAGCTAAGCTATATCTTTTCATCTTTACCAGCCGTATTATCTGTAATTTTATTATCATCTTCATCATTCTCCTTATTTTTTCCAGGTACATTTCCACTAATCAGTTCACACAATAGCTCTTTCATACACAGCCTCTAATTCACCAGCATAGATTGGCGTGAAACCTGTATCTTTGCAATAGGAAAATTGCGAATGGTACCATCAGCTTTGTTCATTGTTTGCCCAGTCTATAGTGCACCAGCTCTCTGTTTTAATCTTCCCGTGTCTTTCGTTTCCCTGTAGTCAGCAGCAATATGCACAATCTTGTGACAGAATTGACATTCTTTCTTCTCTTCACGAATAAATGTTTCTTTTAGTAGTTTCTTTCCACACATCTATTTTCCGTTAACTGTCCACCAAACTACCTCTTTTCTGTTTCTAGATGTTAAATTACCACCACGAGCTTCTGTATACTGGTATTCTATTATGACTGTTTTCCAGTGTTTTTCGGAACCCTTTCTCCATAAAATACTGCCATCTCTGGATAACAATTGATATAAACTTTTTCGTATCAACCGGTTTGTAAACTTGCAAAATCCTGTTCACGTTGAGCTATCCCTGATCATCTGTTGAAGTATCTTCGCAGTCTGGCTACAAACTGGTATGCCTTTTTCCCTACCTTTGCTGTACCATACCCGAACTTTTGGAACCCCTTCTCTGTCAGCATATATCATTCTGACAGAAACACTTACAGATTTTTTGTAGTCATTACCATCGTCTGGTGGCATGCTGCTATACACACCTTCAAGCATTTACCAGTAAGCATTCATGTCTTTTCTTTCTCCAAACTTCGAAAACTTCGACCTTTATGACAGACCACCATTGTTGCTCTCTCTCTCTCTCTTCCATCCTGGTACATGTATTTGATATTTCTTTCATTGCTTTCATGACTTGTAATTCCAAGGCTAGCTACTTCTCACCTAACCCGGTCCTTATCAATATCGTTTCTTTTTTCATCTGTATCTTTCTCTTTCCCATTGCTTTTTCTTCTTCTTTACATTTGCTTCCATCAGTAATTTTGTAACTATGACACCCCGCTCTGCTTTCTTTTATTTTGGCGTCTATCCTTCTCTTCTGTTCGTCTTTCTTGTCGCCTATCCCTCTTCAAGTCTGTGCCATCTAACCTCATCTTATCTCCCATTTTCAATATGTATGCTGCCAAACCCATGACACCTTGTTTTCTCTTCTATACAATTGTACTGCACTGTTACGGTGAACATATCCCTGACGACGAGCCCCAAATATGTAAAGTGTTGATTTTAGGGCCAATGTTATTCGGGCTTTTTGTTCCTGTATGACTGGCAGAATTCCTCCAACAGAAACTCAAAGTCAATTAGTAATTTGAAGATTTATTTAAAAGAAATCACAAACTATTTACAAGTTTCTTGTATCTACCATTATTTTAGGAATTCTCCAACAGACATCCGTCTTCTTTTACCTTCAAAACCACAAACTTAGCGCTCTCTATCTATACATTCAGGTATACATTCAACTACATATTCCGAACATTAAACCTTACATTACTTATTTTGCATAATTTCTTTCATAAACATCTTACATAACTATTTTACATAATGATAATGCCATACTTAACCATCTTACATATTTTTCAGCCAACACGCACACCTCCCAGCCGTCAATCATTCATTAACACAAAAAAACCCAAATGAACATTTATAAGCTACCAAGCTGTTCAGGATGAGGGATCTTGCTAGAGTGAGCATTTTTATACCCCCGCTTTGTAAAAGCGGAGGGTATATAGTGATGGTGGTGTCCGTCCGTCTGTCCGTCCGTCCGTCCGTCCGTC
>MJUU01069957.1:47836-61068 GCA_002080025.1 Modiolus philippinarum | reverse complement strand
GTTTTCTCTTCTTCCAAAAGTGGAAATGATTTCATATTTGGTCTGGAGCTTCATGATGATGAGTTGTACTGTGTAAGCTATTTTCAGGTTTGTTGCGCTACTACTTCCTGTTTACCGATACATTGATATGTTGATACTTAGCCTAAATTAAGTTTTTTGAATAACATTAAAAGACGCAGTTGACTTTAAAGATCAGCCTTTTATTTAAACTTCTTATTATATTGGGCATGCGGGGGTATTCATTTGTGGCCCAGTGGACCACAGTACCTCTAGTTTTTATACGATCGCAAAAATTTTGCGGTCGTATTATGGTATGGCGCAGTCGTCGCCCTCGGTGTCGGCGTCTATGGCCAGCATAACTTTGTTTTAGTGGACGAATCATCTTCAAATTTCAGTATGAGGTTTCTTGGCATAAGGTTAATCCCTGGTTTTAATTTCGGATTTTAGGCCCCACCCGTTTTAGAAAAAGGGGCCTCTTGAACAGCTCGAACAGTTTTGTTTTAATCCTTTGGTTGTCCCCTTCAAAGTTTGTAGTTTTTATTTTGACACCTCGGCCCAACAGGGAGCATACTTAAATATAGGACCCTATGGGTAATGCATTCAAAGATCATCTCCTCTGGAACGGCGAGAACAATTTTGATTAAATTTGAACATAATAGTCTTTAGGTGGCCCTTTCAAAGTTTGTGATTTTTTTTAAACCTCATCCCAGATTGCCGCCAGCGGGGAGCATAGTTTAAAATAGGACCATTTGGGAAATGCATTCAAAGATATTAACTCTAAAACTGCTTGAACAACATAGTATTCCTTGGGTGATTACCTTTAAATGTTGATATATCCAAGATTGCTGCCAACAGGGAACATAGTTTAACATAGGACCCTATGGGAATTGCGTTGAAAGATCTTCACCTTTCGACATGTTCGAACTATATGAACAATGTTAAACAGATTTGATCATACTATTCTTTAGGTGGTCTTCTTCCAAAGTGTGATTTCCATGTTCCAATCTTGTCCATGATGGCCACCAGCAGTTAATGTAGTTTAACATATGACAACATGGGAAATTTATGCATTCTTATCCATTGGAACCACATGAACCACTTGAACAGTTTGTATTAAATTTGAACATAATATTCTTAGGGTATTTCCTTTCAAATTTGTGATTTTGATGTAGATACCTCATCCAAGATTTTCACCAGCGGAAAACACTTTTTCATAGGAAGCCATGTGAAATGCATTCAGAGATATTCCTCTCTGAAACAGCTTGAACAATTTTGATTAAATTTAAACATAATGGTCCTTAGGTCGTCCCCTTCAAGGTTCGTTTTTTATATGTTGATACATCATCCAAGGTGGCTTGCAGCGCTGAACATAGTTTAACAAAGAACCTTGGGGGAAGATTCATGAAAAGATCTTCTCCTCTAGAACCTCTTGAACAATTTTGATTAGATTTGAACATAATAGTCCTTAGGTAGTCCCCTTCGCAGTTTGTAATTGGAACATAGTTTAACATAGGACCCTAGTGGAAAATGCATTCATAAGATATTCTTATTCGAAGCTGCTGTGATATTTGGATCCAAAGTAATTAAAAATGATCCTAAGGTAGCACAGGTAGTACTTTTGAAGATTTTTAGCTCACCTTCTGCCAATTGGAGATCCAAGATAACTAGAAATGATGATATGGATGTTCCTCTACTTTTTATATTGCACAAATCGAAAATCAGTTCCTCTATCTTTGATTACATTCCAGGTTATTAAACCAGTAGCCAGGTGAGCGATACGGGCTCATGTAAGCCTCTGGTTGTAGAAGATGAAAAACAAAATGTCCTTTATTTCTTTGATCGATAACTCACAAAATCATAAAGAGATCTCTGTAATAAATTGAAATACGCTGACACTTCTAGTTTAGCATTGATTATTGTAATAAATAAAACGGGAGCGATAATGGGAGAGAGATCTTGGAAAGGTGAAAACCGTTCAACAATATGGCCCAAACAGAGAGTTAAACATCCGGTTGGGGATGCACAGTTAACTATATTCGAACCTGAAACCGCTAACGCTGAAGAGAATTAGTAGTCAGGATTCCAGAACTGTTCAATATTTTACATAAGGTGGTTTTAATAACCTTTGTATTTCCATCTCAGTTTCACTTTCACGCATATTTACAAAAGTGAGTAACCAAACGAAATATTTTTTTCAGACAACATCTTCTCACGAGGTTGTCTTGACAACGTAAATAAAAATAGGATGCCTTCACTTAAATTCTGAAGTGAAATTACTGCGAAAGATATGATGTTTTACCCTCTTTTCCCAAACTTAAACACCTGGTCTTGATATGATTCTGACGTACATTTGACTGTATACTAGGCATCATCTATTACAATATCATGATGCTCAAATATTTAGATAAATGCAATCGTCATTTGAAATCAACATGCGTCTGCCACACCGGAAATATATAACTTCACCTCAAGGACCGACAATTCCATAAACCAAAGAACTAAAAGTACTGTTTCGTTAGGAGGTAGCATGAACTTATGAAACATGTAGGTGTCGTGAAATATGAAGTAATTTTCATGGAAATAATTATCAGTGGAACTTAATTCCATTCATTTTGAAAAGTAACAGAGCTTGTAAATTGATTGTAATTGATTTATGGGGATGTATATCAAAACGATTATTACTAGGAAGAGGTAGTGTTACTGCATTCAGGACAAGGATAAAGGAAATCCCCAAATCCGATCTTAATTAAAATCGTAGACCAATGCTTCCCGAAATCACAGAGAATGTAGTTCTTAAATAAATTAATAAATAATAACAATAATAATAAAAAACAAACAAATAAACAAGAAGAGAGAAAGCAAGGAAGAAAAAAGATCAAATATATACGGTGTGGTTTATGGTCTTCCAAAGAGAACGTTTTGGTTTATGGTCTTACAAAATTACCGTATTGAAAAGCACTTGTTTCTGTAAATTTTAACTATTGAACTGGACAAACAAGCATGGATGAAGCCAAAATACAAGTTTGAATGTATGTAATTCATCCAAAGCGCGTCAGTATTTTTTCGGTGCACCTGTCAATACGTGTGATGCAGTAGTACTACAGCATACCAACGCGCACGTGACGTCTTCATAGCGACTGGTTTATTTTTTGTATTGATAAAGGCACTCGGAATCAAAGGAAATTCATTCAAATTACCAATAAATTAAGAAACAAGTGCTTGAAGTTGAGACCCTCCAACCTGCTGATAAGTGGATTTCTGGTGTTATCCATAGTCAAGATTAGCGATAAATGCCATTGAGAGCATTTTATTATTTTTTATTTATCTATTTTATATATTTATTAGTATCAATGTTTGTTTAACACTGCTGTGAACTATCAAAATTGTCTTGCTGTTTATTTTAAAGGAGTTGCACATTTATGCGTTTAGTTTTGTGCATTCATTAAATTAGTCATTTTTATTTGGCATTCAGTTCTTTGGAAAATGAGTATGTTTACCCCAAGTCAATTTTTATCGCTTTTAACGTTGAATATTCCCCCATGCAAGATATTAGGGACCGACCATTTAACCTGAAGGGGGGGGTTATGGTTTTTTTTTTCTGGACAGAAAACAAATTATTTATTTTTTGCACGCGTATCAACAAAAATTTTTTTTTGAAAATTAACATTATTTTTTTGGGCAGAAAGCCTCATTCAGAAAATTTTTTTTCATCATTTTGGCAGCCAAAATATTTTTTTCACATAAAATCAGATCCAAAATATTTTTTTAGAAAAAAACCATACCCCCCCCCCTTTTCGAGTTAAATGGTCGGTCCCTTAAGAAATAAATCGATTAAAAATGGCTCTGTTTATTATAGTTATTTATATTTGATATAGAACATTCCACGTGACTTAAAATTAGAAGATGACCAAGGAAAACACATGCCTGCCATGAAGGTAATCAGTGAAAGTATCAATTATATAAGAAACCATTTGATGAAGGAATTAGATAGTAGAGGAAAATCCGTAATCAAACCATCCGAGATCCATTGGGTTCTCACTGTACCTGCAATATGGAGTGACGCTGCTAAACAGTTTATGAGAGAGGCTGCTGTGAAGGTAATTATTTTCTAGTAATAAAAAATATTTTGGACAAGTTGCTTTTTTAGAAAAAAAAAGCAATGGCTGAACCGGAGAACATCTTTATTTAAATTTAGCAGCTCACTCATAAGTTCTGGTGTGGCTTGCAGGTTTACTTTCCTATAGACCTTGCTAATTATTGGGATCTAGCATTTTTTATCAAAAGGAACTAATTAACGCCCCCAGCTGTCCGACTAGGAATAAACGATCTGCCATCAGTCTACAGGTCACCCAAGATGGAGACATATATTCCTTCGTCTCTGTCCAAGTTAAATAATTAAAACTTTTTTGACACTATGTTATTATTTGTCCTGTGGTTTACAACATCATTGAATTATTAAGTAATGTTAGTTGAGCGTAATTTGTAATCCGTTTCAGGACAGCAATAAAAATATTCGCAGCACTAATACTTAAGATATAAATGAACGTTTGTGCTAAATTCAGAGTCAGAGTCATATTGGGATCTACAACGGTGGAACTGCAAAGAAACGTTATTTAAATCTGAATAGAGAAAAATCTGATAGAAAAGAAGCACTTCGTAAAATTAAGAATTCGAGTTGGTCCCATGTTTCCTTATAGGATCGATTTATTAAATTTGTCTCCCTAACTTTCAAAAGTTGTGATGCTGTGACTTATTCATTGTTTGTTTCTTTATCTTCGACTGACAGTTCCTTTTTTAAAAGATGACAAAATGCTACACTGTGTATGAATATTTGTATGTTTAATTTCAAAATGACATTTCAAGATGAAGAACAACAATAAAAGCGTTGCTCCATTGTTTTATTTTACCATGAATTTGTGGAGACTTTATCTCATGTACATTTACTCCACATCCCTTCATCGGGGATGATAAATTCAGCGACATTTCCAACTTTTTTCATTTCAGCGACATTATCATTTCAGCGATAAAAAACATATAAATTCAGCGACATATTATTTTATAAATTCAGCGACATTTACCTGTAAAACCAGTAGGTGAAGTAGGATTTTTTGCAGGATGTATATTATTTACAGTCTAAATAGTACTAAAAGCTTGAGTCAAGAATGTCAAGAGAAATCAAAAGAAAAATATATTTGAATTTGATTAAAAAAAATAATCAGGTATCTGGCATTTTGACCCCTATCCTTTTGCTCCAAAGAGGCTGCATGGAAATGGTAACGGATATAAAAAATGATTACATAATATGCTATCTGTATTTTGTTAGGGAGTTTCTGTTTAAAATGTACCATATAATCTTTTTATATGCAAATACACAAATAATCCCCTCTGGCACCTTATTCTGAAACTGGTTGATCATAAAGCCCAAAACAAAAATAATCCTAATTCCGACGTTTTCAATTTCCGCAAATTGGCAATACGTTTCCGGAAAAAAAGATATTACGTTTCCGGAAAAAATAATTTACCTTTCCGGAAAAAATATATATTACATTTCCAGAAAAAAAATTACGTTTCCGCAAAAGAAATGACTTACCATTGAAAATATTTTGCGACTTTACAATTTTAAGCTTATACAATTTAAAAAAATTAAAGACTACCGCTACATGGTCCAATAAATTTTGAAAGTGAAACCTTTTTTCTATCTTTGCACTCGTGATATTCGCAATATTTTTTGTGCAAAAGTATCAAAAACATAAAACACGTACTATCATAGCCCACAAATATTTATTGTTTTGATATTTTTTTCAGAACTTTGATTTTGTGGATCAAAAAGGAGAACATATCTGACCATTATATATTAACCTCATACTTATATTAAATTCTAGGGTGAACACATTCAAAATTTTAACTGGATTTATTAGTGAAGTCTTATTAAAACTAATCCTAATAGTGTAGATACACCTAGTACATTCATGCACAACTTTGACGTTAAATTTATTTAGCCATTTTAAATCATATTGAAATAGTAATGAAAGCTACCTGATTAACCTGGTAGATTTTCGGAAAAGAAATGCATGAAAATTTCCGGAAACGTAAACTTTTTATTTGCGGAAACGTAATAATTAACATTTGAAAAATTGCGGAAAAGTGATGCGCTTCTTAAGTCTTGTGAAGAAACATACTTTTTTATGATGATCCGACCTGCCCCATATCAATACAGCACAAAATGCAATCGCAAAACATTTTTTGGTATGAAAACTGAAGCCTTGCATCATTCACCACCCTTTGCTTAAAGTATAAGCCGAAAAAAAATCTATGCAAGAAAGAAATTATGCATCAAAAATATCAAAATGAATAAAAACAATTACAGTTTTTATAAATTCGAGTTTGATCAATACCAACAGAATAGTATATCTGAGTAAAAATTATAAATCAAATTAATTTGAAGAAAAAAAAAATCAAGGATTATACATCTTATGATTTCATATTCATGTTTTATTTTAAAATATTTAAATACAATAACATAAAAATTACAATTACTTATTTTGCTTTAAAACGAATATTTATCAATATTATCAAATTATATTGCTATGACATATAATTTTATTACATATAAACCATTTTATTTTTTACAGTAATTTTATATTTAGAGGATAAAACAATTACAACATTTTGGCCAACCTTTTAAGTAGCTTTGTACATAAATATATATATTTAATGACCTTTATTAATAGATTAGTGCAATTAGCCCGTGACTATATATTATAGGTGATTCATTTAATTTCCAAACTCTAGATAAGTCTCAAGAGGACAGATAATTCCGTATCAGTTCAAGTCCTTTCCGTATTTGATTCTTTCCTTCTCAAGTTACCCATGTGCGAGAAGAATTAATGACAGATAAAGTATGGCTGAACCGTGAGCGGTTCAGCCCGGGGGTTCAGCCAATTATAGGAACACCTAAAATGGCGGAAAATTATAATTACATGCCACAATCTGCCAGGGAACTAGTAACAAAAAAAAAATGGCTACATTCACTTTGGTTTCCTAAGTCTTATTTCGGAGCACGAAAATACAGAATTCAAAATTAAATTCGGTACTTTAAATGCTTATAAACTGTTTACATACTAAACGTTTGAAATGTCACTAGGAAGATTCTGTAGGTAAACTATGCCCTCAACGTATATATGGTAGCAATTAGAAGTGATTTGATTGATAATAACTTTAATTCTAGACGATGTGTCTTTGAATGCAACTTCGGAACTCGGTTACTGTAACACTATGTCTTTGTTTTTCCTGTATCAGAAATTTCTGCAAGGATCTTCAGAACTAGTTCCACAGCAAGTTTGAATGAAAATCAAACTAATGTTGCCTAAACGATGTTAATGTTATAAAACATATTTGGATATTATTGTGTTTACAGGGTGGTATTCCAGGTAGTCAGTTAATGTTGGCTTTAGAACCTGAAGCTGCTTCGATATACTGCAAACATGTACCAAGTGAAAGGATGGTATCTGGAGGCAAATCATCATTAGACGCCTTTTCCCCTGGAACCAAATATCTGATTCTAGATGCAGGAGGTAAATTTCGACTGTAAATACAAAATATTTGACTTTTTAGCTCACCTGGCCAAAGGCCATGTGAGCTTTTGCCATCACTCGGCGTCACGGTCGTCCGTCGTCCGGCGTCCGGCGTCCGTCCGTTAACTTTTATTCAAAAATCTTCTCCTCTGAAACTACCGGGCCAATACTTACCAAACTTGGCCTGAATCATCACCAGGGTATGCACTTTCAAGTTTGTGATTTTTATGTCCGTAGACCAAACAACATGGCCGCTGTTACTAAAAAATAGAACATAGGGGTAAATTGCTGTTTTTGGCAATAACTTCAAAACCGTTGCAGATATAAAAAATCTGCCCTGCAATTTTGAAGAAAATCGAACCGTCTTAGAGTTATAGCCCTTTTTCCGTAAAATTTTCAAAATTTATGCATTTATTTATTTTTTATTTCAAAAACCGTAACAGATAGAGGTGAAGTGTAAATTTGAAAAATGTTCAGCATATCAAGATCTACATACTCAGAAATTTTGAAGAAAATCCAACTGCCTGTGTTGTAGTTATTGACTTTTTTCACCAAAAAAAAATCAATGCCATATGGTTATCGGTTATTTCCCTTTAAATTCTGCTTTCAAATCTTCTTTGGTTTACTTTTCTCTTTTAAATTTTAGAGAAATTCCCTGCTATCACTTTATTAGAAATTTTTTACATTTTTTTGCAAAAATACTTTCATAAACTATACTTATTTCACTATTTAATAATAATTGTATATAATGTATATTGTTTCTTTTACTTTGGAATAAATATCCACGATGTAAACATCGTTGTCAGTGCATCTAAGCTTCAATGCCTGTTTAACCAAACAGCTAAACAGGCGCGCATGCCCGAAAGTGAGAGGTACGGATTTTTTCTCCAGTGAAAATATGTGACAAAATGTTATAAATTTACTTTTCCAGTGGAATTTTTTTTTGGGACATTAAACTGATAATGTGATTAATTCCAACATTTGTCGACAGTATGTGTTGAAAGGGTGAAATTATGAATGGAATACAATAAAACTTTGTTGAAATGTTCAAGTGAGTTTCTAAGTGAATTCTACTCATGACCTGGCGTTATTTATGTGAGTGTTTATTTACTTATTTACTTTATTTACATTTATGTTTATGCTCACTCGATAAATGACAACACCAACAGTAAATAAAAGATAATTAAGAACCAGTGTACCAACTCCTCCCGAGAAAGACGACCTTAAGAAACTGAAAATTGATAAAGATAACGATTTTGACAAAATGGGTGACGAAAACAATCAATCAATGTCTTTTGACCCAAGTCAGGAACCTCTTGTCTCGGCTCATATATCGCTCTCTGAAGACGATATCCAGAGAATAGCTTCAGCAATTGAGACCCGACTACTTCAAAACATGGAAACAATTATTAATAACATTGTACAAGCAAAAACAAAACCGTTGTTAGACAAAGTACAATACTTAGAACAATCAAATATAAAATTGCGAAATCATATTGACGAATTGGAACAATACGGGCGTAGAAGCTTAATTCGTGTATCAGGTATCCCTGAAAGTGATGATGAAAATACAGACGAAATTGTACACAAGTTGGTTTCTGATATAGATCCTGATTATGTCCCGTCCGATATTGAAAGGTCACATAGAAATGGTCCGAAAGAAATCCAAGACGAACAGGGTCGGCTAGTCAAGAGAAATAAACCAAGGCAGATTATGGTTCGCTT
The DNA here is from genome assembly GCA_002080025.1 of Modiolus philippinarum. Classification (NCBI taxonomy): domain Eukaryota; kingdom Metazoa; phylum Mollusca; class Bivalvia; order Mytilida; family Modiolidae; genus Modiolus; species Modiolus philippinarum. Next base: position 51,769 of record MJUU01069957.1, on the reverse strand, counting down.
AGTAAACCCAATTGTTAAGCGCCGGATTTTAAAATGTGGAAAAAACTTAAAAAATAACAGAAATTATAAAAAAGTTTACTTGAATGAGGATCTAACACGTGTAAGGAATAAACTTTTTTACCATGCACGACAAATGATTTCTCATAGTATTCCAAACGTCTGGACGATCAACGGTAAGATCCTCCTAAAAGATCGGAACGGGCGTATTCATTCTGCCAACACCCCTCAAGATCTCCGTCAGGTAATCAGACTGAGCGGCGTTATGTACCAATTACCACCTGATGATGCTTTTTATTAGAATAGTGTAATATCCTTGTTTCGTCAACCATAAACATGTTACATATAAACAATATGCAATAATTTAAATTGTGTTTATATATATTTTTTAACATAATAGCCCATTTGGTTAAATTCTTTTCACTGTTGTATCATAATTTCTTTTCACTGTTAAATATATATGAAACTAGTTATTTTGCCGGTAAATGCTCAGGCACAATCAAGTGTTTAACACGTTATTTAAATATAAGATAAAGTTCAAATTTATTGACTGAAGTTTCTTTCCTTACATTATCAACAATTAGTTCGGTCTCCCTGCGCATGCGCGGATTTTCTATCACTATCGGGTAAAATAAAGATAAAGACTTTGCACGTAAATATAAGTTTAGAAGACAATTTAACCCTTTTCTAATCAAATAATCGATTGGAATATCCTATATTTTAATTCCTCTATTCTTCCTCTTTTTAATGATATATTTTATATTAATATTGGGTTATGAATTCTTGCTTCCAAATTTATCAATCTTTAACTATCTTTATAAAATATTGCAAAATTGGAATGGGGAGTAATTTTTAAAATATTTTTAAAAATACTTAACATTTTTGCATATATTCGAATATCCTACCATTGGATAGCTGATTGAACAAGGTTTTTTGCTATATAAATTTCGAAATTAACAAATGCATTATTCTTGCTTCCATTTTAGTGCAAAGATCGACAATATTTGAAAAAAATAAAGTAATTTCATTATTTGCGGGTATCACTGATAACATAAATTTAATTGTTCGCTGTTTGACCATAGATTTATAAACTGTTATAAATCTATGGTTTGACTTACCAAAACATTCAGTAACATTTAAACATGCAATTGAAACTTGTGTATATCAATTCATATCAGATTGCACAATAGCAGAATTATATATGACATGAATAATTAAGAGTTCAAATAAAATTAAAGCAAATGATAATTTATAAATTTATCTTTAAAAAAACACTACAAATAAAAGCTTATTAATGAAATGCTATGTTGAGAAAAATGCACTGACTTTACTACTGCATGCTATATGCTATTGCACCTAAACCACCGGCTGGGATCTGTGAAAATGCAAATTAATGGTGAAAATAATTGTAATCATGTCAAAAACAAATTGAAAATACTGTTTTAACAAATTAGCATTTCAATTTTTGACCATTACGTTTTTGCCAAAAAAAAAAGAAAATAAATGAATGATAACATAAATAAAAAAAAAAGATGAAATAAAATAAAAATTTAAAATAGATAAAATCCAGAAAATGGGCTCCTTACCCCCCGGAACCGCCGCACCTTTTGTTTTCGCCAATTCATCTCAGCGGATTCACATATTCTTACCCGATTTCTTCCCCGATTCGTTTGTTAAAAAGGTTTTTAATGAAGAATAGATTTTGACACTGGTATACGTTAAACTCTAAATGACACGATCATATTCGTTCCAAATGCCATACTAAAGAAAACTATGTTATAGAACAATTCGTGAGTACATACTATTCACTACGGCAGAGGCATATAATTAAATGTCTCTGACTACGGCAAGCTTTTCCAATAGTATTGGATTTGAAATCTCCAATTTGATAAAAAGAAAACTTAAGAAAACAAAAAGAAACGTAATGTAAAAGTTTTTATGTTGAAGTGTATTATAAATACATACAGCATAAGTAGCTTATAGTAGCATTATTTTGAAGTTGTTGAATGTGTGCAAATATATTTGGTACCTAATATCAATGGATTTTTATGGTTTCGTGAAAAGGGGGGAATAAAAGTTTTCCTACAAACGCTGTACATGTTCATGTATATTTGATAGCACCATGTTTGAATAATTAAGGATATTTACATATCCGATAACAAACAAAGCCCCCTGCTATGTTATGTCCTGTCGTAGAGATAACACAAAAAACAAAATAGATTTTTGGAGTCCGTTCTAGATAAATAAATAAATAGTTAGTTAACCCTATAAAATGCATCGCAAATTCGAAGAACCCGACTATATTTCTATTCAAGTCATTTATGATAATATTGATCCTTTCAAACTTAGGTGTGGTTATGGGGTTTGGTTGGTGATATACCCACATATATCAATCTAAGGTGACGTTAAATTATAGAGATTTCAGTCAACTGAGCAAGATAGTAACATGGCATGTACTCACATAGCGACTTACAAACACTGTAAACACATCTTTCTGCTATCTGCCAGCACGAAAAAAATTAGATCTCTTTGTTTTCAAAACCCAAGGAATATGTATTGAAATCAAATACAAAAGTAAATCTAAAGAAGGATATAGGGGAAAATGTCAACATTCATTTCTTTCACGTGATCAATTTCCCATGCCAATTTTTAATATATTTTACTCGCAATTTGTATACTGTAATGCTTTAATAAACGCATGCAGTAAATGGGGAAAGTCAAGAAACACCTTTATGATTGCTTCCCCGTTAAGCTTATACCAAGTAAATGATGCAACATACTGCTGTCGTACAATGTATGTAAAAAAATAATCAAGAAATAAAATCAATTGATTGATTAGAAATGAATAAAAATCAAATATCTTGCTAATTCGACAATAATTTATTCAAATTTAAAAATTTCTTGGAAAGAAAATAAATTTCGCGTGTTTTTTTCCTCCGAAAAATTAAATACAATACAACAGATTCAATAAAAAAAAGGCTATTTGGTTTGAAATCATCGAGGGGTAATAATAAATTGTCCGAACCCATTAGTTATAATAAATTATCTTATAACACCTGTCGGTATAAATTGGTTGTCCAAAAATTGAAATTATTACATATCTGGTTATTTCCTTCTGCAAAGTTTATGTATGCCTTTTTTGTTTTCGATTTGTGAATCTGGGATGTATATGTTTTCTTACAATCCGGTCCTATACATAATCAGTCAACCAGACGAAGTAAACCTTCCTCTTTTCCCTTATTACAATTTTATTATTGTTATTATTTTGAAAATAATAATAGGAATAAATTGGAACCATTGTCACGGTTTGTATTATCCGTCAAAATTACTACGAATCGGTTTTCAGGGGCTACGGCTACAGAGCTGCCGGGGAGCGTCCCCAGGTAGTGGATGGGGAATGCCGCCTGTCTATGCGGAGTAGTCGGGTAATTATACGCTCCATGCAGTATAAAGACCCCTTCTTTATTGTTATTAAGACAGCAGATTCATTTTGGGTCCTATAGAAGGCTAAATTTCATGCCCCTACCCAATTCTTCCCTTTTCCAGTGGCTATCAAAACTCGTTCCCCCGGTTGTCCCTTTCAACTTTATAAATTTCTTCTTTTACGTATAATTTTATGAACTGATTAACTTGTTCTCATCCTGATAGCTGAAACATGGCTCAGTGCTAAGAAAACAAATATTTCAGATGCTTTCGTGGATCGAAAGTGCATAGTTTATTCGTTTTCCTAGAATATTATACATGTATACACAAACGTCATGAAATATACTTTACATTCCTTTTTTGTTGTTCTTGTTTTACCAATATTCCACGAGAGATGGTAATGGTACGGAGCGGGATGTGCCTCATGGTCAAACTCTCAGTTTTTTTTTAATTTTATTTTATAAATACAAGTAATTTTAAATATATTGAATATCCAGGTTTTAATTTTTTTTT
>MJUU01069957.1:27783-43632 GCA_002080025.1 Modiolus philippinarum | reverse complement strand
CAGAAGACGGTAGCTGGCATGGACATATTGACATGATTGTGAAAAAGGCGTATAAACGTGTAAATATCTTACGTAAATTTAAATTCATTCTTAATCGGAAAACCTTGGAAAAAATGTATTTCACATTTATTAGGCCGATATTAGAGTATGGCGATGTAATCTGGGACAACCCCATTGGTATTCTAATACAAAAACTTGAAAATGTGCAAACTGAGGCAGCGAGAATTGTTACTGGTGGAACCAGACTTTGCTCAATTCAAAACTTATATTTAGAAACAGGTTGGCAAAAATTATGTGACCGTCGCGAAGTGCAAAAAATAATATATTTTTATAAAATTTTGAATAATATGACGCCTAACTATTTGAATGATATTTTACCGAATAGATTTCATTCAATACATGGCTATAACACTCGCAATTCTGACAATTTGCAACATATCTTAACAAGGACATCTTTATATTCTAACTACTTTCTACCTTCTATTATTAGGACTTGGAACATGCTGCCTTTGTCAGTTAGGAGTATGACCTCACTTTTTGCAATTAAATCTTATTTTAAAGATAAAACTGTTAAAAAACAGCAATATTATTACTGCGGAACACGTAAAGGACAAATTTTACATTGTAGATTACGCATGGAATGTAGTCATTTGAAAGATCACTTATTTAAAAAAAATCTTATTCCTTCTCCTCTTTGTGACTGTGGACTAATTGAAAATAATAAACATTTTCTTTTACAGTGTCCTAGATACAATGATCTCAGACGAAGATATATACTATCAATACATATTCCAATAACAATAACAACTGATTTATTATTGTTCGGATCCGATCACTTATCATTAGCGCAAAATATTGCGTTGTTCGATTCGGTGCAACGTTTCATTTTAGGTAGCAACCGGTTTGCTTCATGAGTCGATAAACCTCTTCTGCACCCCCTCCCCCACATTCACCCTCTCTCTTTTTCACACACACCTCTTAATCTATCATTTTTCTTATAAATGTATTTATTCTATTTCCCCTTACCTTGCAAATTTGATTATTGTACATTCATAAAACATTATTAATAATTTGTCTCTCTTTTGAGCATATATGTAAATGCTTATGTAAAGTACTATATACATAGGATACGGATTTATATAAGATCCTGTGTCTTGTTTCCGAATCCTTTTAATTAATTTGTAACCTTATTTATGTATTGTGTGTTATCATATTGTATAGATGATTGACAAATTAATTAATAAAATATGTTTACAATAATGAAATGGTAAAAAGAAATATATAGGTCGGTGTGCTTTTTATCGAGATCCAAGACATTAAAAATTTGGCGGGAAATGGATTTCTCTGGATTTTCCTTAAATTTAATATTTTTCGTCTAAAAGTAAAAAACTTATATCAAGAATTGTATGAAAACTTGTCAGGTGTCTTAATTTGACCTATAGAACATATTCATGGAATAATATAAAAAGTGGGGGTCCGTGTGCAATTTTTTTAAGCCATTGAACTTTACAAAAGCAGAGGAGTTCCGAAATCTGTCACAAATTCAAAAATTTCATAGTATACCGGAAATCCCCTATGTATGGTATGTTAAGTATTCAAATGACCATCCTAGTCAATAGACCTTGGTCTCAAAATAAGCCTCTTACATCAAGTATCATTTATTTCATTCGGACATTTATTTTTAAAGGTGCAAGAATTTAAACTTATATTTAGATTCTAAAAGAGCTGTTCTCTCATATGCTCTAAGCTCTGAATGGCTGGATTGGTGGTATAACACCTTAACGACAGTTATCATGTGTAATTGATGGAAGGCCGTTTGGTTGTAAAGTAATAATTTTGAAATATCGGCAGTAGAGTACATAACAAAGGATGTGGTTATTACTAAAAGTCCAGAAACACTGGAAAAATGAGAATAAAGAGAAACAAAGACATAAAACAGCAACAAAGCACGGAAACAAAAACACAACATTCAGAAATAATGCACTTACAGTGTGACCACCCCCTCAATTAAACCGATGGTGACATCATTGGTAAATCACGCGTGCCTTCCGTTACTGAAAAGGGTCAATTGTAAATGCAAGAGGTTTATTGTAGAATTGCAATATCACTGAAACGAACTAATATTGCGTAATTTCTGATTGAATATAAATTCAAGCAATAGAAGAAATCGACAGAAATAGACGAAAATCTGTATGTATTAATGTATTAACTGAATACCGTAATATATAAATTGCAACTAACTGAATATTATAATTATGTTATTCAGGTTTCAGACGGGGTATATAGCGTGACATACCCTGGATGTTTAGTTATATTTCCTGAAGCGAAGCCGAAGGAAATATAATAAACATCCAGGGTATGTCAGGCTATATACCCCGTCTGTAACCTGAATTACCTTTATATTCCGATGAACAGCCCTTGTGAAATGAAAAATGTTACTCTTATCAATTTCACCATGTTGTTTTCATGTTATGACGTTGTCCATTTCCATGACAACTTATATAACCTGGCAGTTTTCCGAATATATGTTGACATTCAAGGAACGTCATCCAATCAAAAGCAGGCTTACATCCGTAAATTGGAATATACAAAAAAATGTACGTAGTTTGAACGTAGTCTGAACACTGTATGTAGTCATGTTAGTAAAAATTTCATTTATCTTCAAGAACAGATTGATACTCACTGATACTGCCGATGTCTAATGAAATATATCATGATTCTTGAACAAACTCTTCGGGAAGTTTCGAGTTTGATTTTTCTTCCATAGTGCGACAATGTTTTACCAGCAGACTTGGCTCCTTGAGCTAGCCAGCAGTTAAGCGGTGAGCACTCCTTGACCCATCTTTCAAAATTGCGTATTGTCATTTTCTCTCCTTTCGAGATTGTGGTCATGGAGTTAGTAGTCTACATGTACCTGTATTGCATTTTCTTCGTAAGTTTATTATACTCTAGGGAAATAGGACAGATAAAGGGGAGGTGTGGGTACCCATAAATCGGTTTAACCCTATCGCTAGCTTTTTGCTAGTGCCGGTACCAAGTCCGGCTGTCTCGACGTTTGTAGATATTTCCTGTTATCCCCTTTGTTAACGTTTCATGAATACTGTATCTAATTATTTAAAAATTCCACTTATGTTATAGAACAGATATAATTTTTGTTTCAGTACATGTAAGGAAAATGCATGTTTTCTTCATGAACAAACTGAATACGTATCTATTCATAAAGGGAAATTGCCACTTGTTTAAAATAATGACGTCGTTCGAGAGGTTTCACTTTTAAATTTCGACCAACGCCAGAACTTTGTTTGTTTTTAATTATGGATAGGGGATCGTCAACAAACATAGAATTAATATTGGCAAAGAGTTCCTCCAAAACCTGAAATTACCACTGATTTGATTTGGCATAGTTGTTTTTCACTTTTCAATATTATGAAGGTTGGTGTAAAGTACCAAATTAAAAAGTCTCAAATTTATGTTAACCATACCTTTAATGCATCATTTATTTCATAAAGTTAATATTTAATTTTTCTTAAAAGATATATTAGCCTACCATGCGTAGACTTGACAACATAACATGAAGTTTACGCATGTTTGCATGTAAAGAAACAAGATAAAGTATAGACATTTTATAACATTAATTCGGTGATTTAAATTTCAGTCAATAAAAGTCCTTCAAGATGCTTAAAATATATTACACAGACGAGTGAATAAAAAAGAAAAGTAAGCAAAAAAAGATTTTATATAAAAGTTGAGGTAATACATTTGTCGGCCAAAATCAAGGGAACGATACGAATAATAAAGTAAGTAAATTTTGCATAAGCCGCCATTTCTATATAAATTGTCCTTAATTCAATAAAAATCACATTTCTTATTTGAAAACATTTTAAGAAATACCATATTAAGCTACGATTTGTTTTTGCAAACATACTACTACGTGAAGGTTTGAAATCAAAGATTACATTTATTGTACAGCTTCAAATATATTGACCCCCCCCCCCCCNAGAATTACCGAAGGAACAAGGGAGGTGATGATCACAAGAATCAAAGCCCAAAGACATGGCAAAAAAAAATAATAAAACGGCATCAGAGAAAATCAAAGACAAAAATGGTCTCGTGAGACTGCCACAATGCACGGAAATAGAAAGACGACATTAAGAATTGTAAAATCGACTACGATGTTGATGGTTCGATCCTATGGTCATTGTGTGAAGAAAAAATAAAGGAAATAAAGTAATGGCTGTTCCAAACGACAGTGATCCGTACATTGGCTGTTTTATTAAGAAAACAGTTGCAAAACCTTGTATTAATCTTCCATCATAGAATAATCGATAGTTGCTAATTTAGTATAAAAAAAAAGAATTCTTGGATATATATGTATGATTATCAGGTTGAACTCTAAAATATAACTGGTCTGTAAGATTTTCAGGAAATTCTTCAAAATCTAATCAAAATAGTTTGGGAACCGATTATAAGAAATGACTGTTTTTACTGAAAAAAAAAAAAAAAAAAAAAAAAAAAAAAAAAAACGGCTGCTGTAGTATAAAATTGAATTTTAGAATTAAAGAATATCGACCAAAATTGATTCTGTTTTTTGGAATTTTTATTGTTCATGGTAACATGTATGTTGGATACCATGGATTTTGTAAAACATTATTTTGTATGCTAAAATTTTGAAAAAATCACTTTGTCTTTGATCCGCCATAGATACGTCCGTCCACTGTCAAGTCAAACTTTATGGCATTGTTGGACCACAACAAAATTTTGATTGAAAAAAAGATCAAACAGAATATATGGAATAAAAAAGATAACAGGAAACACCTACAATGGCCAAAAAACATAGCCACATGCCAGAAAGTAAATAGGAACTGCACAAGAAAAAAANCCACAATAAAAATACAAAAGACAAACATAAACAACGATAGGAACTCGGGACAGCCGGACTTGGTACCGGCACTAGCAAAAGCCAGCGGTAGGGTTAAACCGGTTTATGGGTACCCAAACCTCCCCTTTCTCTGTCCCGTTTCCCTATCGTAGAATAAACATACGAATAAAACCCATACAGGTAGACTACTAACTCCATGACCACAATCTAGAAAAGAAAAATGGGGGGACAAAACGTAATTTTGAAAGATGGGTCAAAGAGTGCTCGCCGCTAAACTGCCGGCTAGCTCAAGGAGCCTAGTCCGCTGGTAAAACACTGTCGCACTACGGAAGGAAAATCAAATTCAAAACTCCCAATGGGTTTGGTAAAGAATCGTCATGTATTTCAGTAGACATCGGCAGTATCAGTGAGAGGCTAGTAAGTGTGTAAAATCCTCAGGTCACTGGATCCCAAAGCTAATTTAACGGGCACGTGCAGAATATCCTGTCGATATCCCCTATTGCGTAAAGAATGTAAGTTACGTCCCAGTTGTTCTGGATTTTTAATCAGTTTCTGGCATTTTTTAACAACATTTCCGTAAAATCGACGATGGGAAATGCCCTTAGAAATAAGCTGTTTGCGAGTGACATTATATTTAGAAGTCAGATGTTCATATCTTCGATAAAACTTTTTAAATGTATTTAACAATTTATGAAATCTGTAACCTTGCTGCAAAAGTTTTGAAGTAATAGTAAGGTTACGTTCATTGAAGTCGTCAAGAGTAGAACAAACGCGTGCGAATCGTACCAGTTGAGAAATATAAACTCCGTAGGATGGGGCTAGAGGAACGTCGCCGTCAAGAAAAGAATATGCCTTACCAAGATGTAACAATTAACAAATATCAAATTGAATTTCACAAAGTCCAAGGGCCATAACTGTACGAAATCAGCCAACCCGAACCAAATTCCAACTTTATTTGTATTTCACATAGATATACTAACATACCAAATATGAAATCAATATGTCAAGTGGTTAAAGTAAAAAACTCCAGAAGCCTTGTAGTATATTTTCAAAATTTCACTAAGTCAAAGGGCCATAACCCCGTACAAAATTAACTGAACAGAACCAAATTCAAACTTGATCTGTATCTCACCTAGATATACTCACATGCCAAATATGAAATCAATATGTCAAGCAGTTACGGAAAAAAAATTCTGAAAACCTATATTTTTCAAAATTTCTCCAAGTCCAAGGGCCATAACTCTGTACAAAATAAACGGACCGAAACCAAATTCGAACTTGATCTGTATCTCACCTAGATATACTCATATATTAAATATGAAATCAATATGTCAAGCAGTTACAGAGATATATCGTAATACGTCCGTCTTTCGACGGGCGTATAAAAAATGAATTAAATAAAAGAATTGAAAATACATGGTGTACATTATTTCATTTCTGTAGCTTCATCCTTTATTGTTGTAGTTTTTCAACATGCATAGACTGTTGGTGCTTACAATTTGTATCCTTGGTGTTAGCACTGCATTTCCTAGCTACAAAAGGAGGGAATACGATGAATTGGAAAATCTTCTACAGCGTCTTCTCTCGGAACAGAAGAGAATAAATTCAGGTATCTTAAAGTTGAATAGAATCTAGTATATAATTTAATACGCTAATCCACAGGCACAACTGAGGATTTAACTAAACACTTTACATTCTTCGATTTTGATGTTCACCCCTATAATAACTGGGTTTTGTTTGATTAACATGTAACTAGTAAATGAACTGGGTAATTTCATACTTGCTGGGCAAACTTTCAAAGTTACTAAAGCTATCTAGCCCTTTTACCGGTAAGTATTGGCAGAGTGTTATTCTTGCTGTTTATCATAGATGCACTGCAAGATGTTACATGCCTAGACTGACAGACCCTGTTTCAAATAATTTGAGATTAAACGACAGTGAAGTCGAAAAGGCTTGTTTTTTTTTCAAATTTCAGTAAAAATCTAAACCGATTCCAGGTAGCTCTATTTGCCTCGCAAGACTTCGGTAATTTGGTTTTCTTTCATTTCATCATCAATAAATAATGTGATACTGCATTTTTATATTTTTATTTTGTAAAATCTGTGGAGAATGTAGGTACTCCAACGAAAAAAANATGAAAGTTCGCATGCAATGAATATAGCAGTGCAAAAAGATAGTTATTTGCTTCCTTAATAAGAAATTAAAATTTTAATCTCAAAAAAAAAAAAAAAAAAAAAAAAAAAAAAAAGAAAATTAGATTAAGGATTAATTAACATAATTAAAAAATTACAATTTGTGCATTTCCTTCTCATTTACCAGTTCTATGAAGAGCTGAAGTAAAAATGGTTCCAAATCATTTTGAGTTAAGGCGCTTTGGCCACTAATTAAGACAAACTACAATGAAAATTCAAGAAATGCCGTGCACCTACGTGAATTTATGAATCTATTTGAAACTTTGCAGTTGTAATTTAAATACAACACTTAACGTGCATCTTCATGCACCATGTCAACATTATGTATTTGTGCAATGAAAATTGATAAATTATCAAACTTTGCTTACAGAAGTCTTCGTTGGAGTACCTAGTTTGTTGAATCTGTATTCGAATATTCTATATTGGTAATATGAATTAAAATACATCGGGAATCTTAAAAATCTCTTTCGCAAATTCTATTAGGGTAATATGGACTAAATCGAAACTGCAGGATATGTGGAACTCTAGTTTCATAGTCTTTTTCTGTAATACTGATTGTAATTCTGTAATACTGATTGACATGAAGGTATTGGAAATGAAAAATATTCACTTTAATGTTCTTTGTTGGTAGCTTGGACTAAATTAAACGTATCGGTCATGTTCAATGTAGAAAAGAAAACCTAAAGCAAAAGTGTCGGGTATGTAAAATCTCTCTTTTGAAAGGTCTATTTTGTGGACTATGGACCAAACCATATGTGCAGAGGTGGTGAAATCTCTCTTTTCAAGCTCCATTTTGATACAGAAAATGCGTCGGATAAATAAAATATGCCAAGGTGAGCTTCTGCCATCACTTGGCGTCCGTCGTCCATCCATCGTAAACTTTTCATTCAAACATCTTCTCCTCTGAAACTGCTGGACCTATTGGAACCAATCTTGGTCAAAATAGTTCTTAGGTAGTCCACTTAAAAAATGTGTCCGGCAAGTCTGCACGCCATCAAAGATGGTCGCCAGTGGGGACCTTGTCGAAAATTGGACCCTATATCTAAAGTTATTCTCCTCTGAAACTACTGGGCCAATTGCAACCAAACTTGGTCACAATGGTCCTTAGGTGGCCCCCATTTAAAAATGTGTCTGACATGTTTGTATCATATCCATGATGGCCGCCAGCGGGAAATGATTTTATCATTGGACCCTATGGGAAAGCATTCAACATTTTTTTTCTCTGAAACCCCTGCGTCAATTGGAACCAAACTTTGTCACAATAGTCCTTTGGTGGTCCCCTTCAAAAATATGTCTGGCAAGTCCATACGCCATCCAAGATAGCCACCAGCGGGGATCTTTGTCGAAAATTGGACCCGTTATTCAAAGATCTTCTCTTCTGAAACTACTGGGCCAATTGGGAGCAAACTTGGTCACAATGGTCCTTAGGTGGCCCCTTTAAAAAATGTGTCTGGCAAGGCCGTATCATATCCAAGATGACCGCCAGCGGGGAATGTGGTTTTAACTTTGGACCCGATTGGAATGGATTCAAAGATCTTCCCTGAAAACACTGTTTCAATTGGAACCAAACTTGGTCAAAAAGTCCTTGGATGGTCCTCTTAAAAAAATTTGTCCAAGATGGCCGCCAGTGGAGAACTTTGTCGAAAATTGGACCCTATATCTTCTCCTCTGAAATTAATGGGCCCAATATTAACCAAACTTGATCACAAGGGTCCTTACGTATCCCCTTTTAAAATGTCTCTGGCAAGTTCGTATCGTATCCAAGATGGCTGCCAGCAGGGAATGTGCTTATAACATTGGACCCAATGAGGAAACATATTCAAAGATCTTCCCCTCTGAAAGTACACGACCAATTTGAATCATACTTGGTCACAATTGTCCTTACTTGGTCCCCTTTTTAAGATGTGTCCAGCATCTCCGCATAGCATCCAAGATTAATTGATTGATTGAATATTGTTTAACGTCTACTGAGCAATATATCAGCTATATCAAGACGGGAACAAGTTTGTTAATAAATAATCACTTTGGGGTATGGAAAGGGTGATCGGACGGGAAATTCTGACTACCACTGGAAAAGTAGGGTGATATCGAAAGAGGCGGGGAATTTAGCCTTGTAGCCAATCACCACCTATGGAGAACTCAAAAAATAGCTTCAATCACCTATGGACCGCTCAAAAAGAGCTTGCTACAAGGATTCTTTAACGTACAGGAAGCATGGTATTTCTTCAAACATTTGGACCTGAGTTTATATCCAATTCGAAGGATGGGTTGTGTATTTATTCATCCCGCGCAACCACGGACATCCAGTTTTTTAGGGGTTGTACCCCGCAGCCTGAAATACTGGGTCCTATTTCTATATCCCGGGGTTCCTTCGGGGTTAGCATCCAAGATGATGGCCAGCGGGGAACATAGTTTAGCATTGGACCCTATAGGTAAATGTTTTTTAAGTTCTCCCCTGAAACTACTTGGCCAATTGGAACCTTGGAATTCAGTCAAAGATCTTCTTTGAAAAAGAACCAAAGTGAGGCAAAATGGTCCTTAGTAAGTCTTCGAGAAAGGTGTCAATCGGTCTGCGCCCCATGAAAAAATGCTGCCAATGAAGAACACAGTTAATTTTTTGATTATATAACATCAATGTCTATAAACAAACTTGAAAATGAGACCGTTAAACATTGGGGTTATAATTTGACTAAATGTGTCAGCCAAGGCCCAAGTGAGCGATACAGGCTCTTGAGAGCCTCTTGCTTAAAATATGACTTAAGCAAATGTTTCAGGTTATAAAAATGTTTGTTTGCATTTTTGTAGATATTTTGGACTATGTTTCAAATATGTGAACTCTCTTTTTCATGTTCCTTTTTTGGTAAATGTTTTGAGGACTACAGCAAATTTGTTAGGTTTTAAAATCTCTGATTGCATGTTCTATTTGATTAACATAGACTGAACAGTGGCGGATTTAGGGGGGGGGCCCGGGTGGGCCCGGGCCCCCCCTTAGGTCGGAAAATATTTAAAATTCCTAGGGGTTTTTAAAAAAATTGGGTTCCGGGCCCCCCCTTTTGAAAAAAATATTGGTCGGGCCCCCCCTTAGCAGAAAGTNCTGAAGCGAACATGTCGGGTATGTAACATCTCTTTTTGCATGATTTATTTTGGTAATTTGGACTAGAGAAATGTGAGGTGTTTGAAGTCTCTTTTTCAGTGATCTAATGGGTTATCTATAATACTTATTAAGTTTTATAATATTTTATTGAAAAATACAAAAGGATTGGGCAAACAGATATCACAACTGAGATAAAGCCCTCTCTTTAAAGAAATATATATACTTATAAATACAAGTACAATGTACAAACAAACAAGACAATGCAACAAGAGTTTAACTATGTATTAAAAAAATCCCTGACCTAACCTGTTCAAAATCTTTTAGTTTGTCTAATGTAAATACGTACATTTTTGAAAATTAAAGAATTTTCTTCATCTGAAAAAAAAAACATCATTACCAAATAGTAAAAGTTCAATGTTAATATTAATATTGCTTAATTTAGCAAAGAGTTGTGTTCTTTCATTTTGATATTTTGGATTTTCCAAGAAATAATGTATAACATCCTCATACGGAGCATTACAGCTACACACAGGATTATTAATAACATGAATTCGATAATACTAAATTAAGGGACCGACTCCTTTGAGCCGCATCTACTCAGTAACCATAGAAAATGGAAAGTATTTGTTATAAGAGTTATAGAAATGATGGGTTGTTCTTCCTTGATTTGTCTTTGAAATGATCATTATTTTCTTCAAAATCGCCGCTTTTTGTGAAAATAACCGGAGATCGTTTCCGTTCCGGAACGTATGAGCTTTCACACATGCTGAATTGTTAAAACATTCTGGCGTACTTGTTATCAACTGTAATGTGACTGTTTGCTATACACCATCTTATATTATGGGAAATATTTTCAAAAATCCCATACGAAAGCACATCACTTCATGACCGGGCAACTCTTTGTTAAAAATACTGATCCGGATTTGTCTGGCTTGCTTCGTTGTTTGCAAAAATTATTCATAAAATTATTATATATTTGCGCATGTTTTTTATAAACAACCTGTCCATTAGTGGATCTGGAAAATTGAACCCCCTTTTCCTGATTTTTTTTAATTTCGTGCAAAATTTAGGCAAGACTGACAAAAACCGGGAAAAAATTACCCGGACCCCCCCTTTTCTGGAACCTCATTGGAACCTCCTTTGTCCGGGGTCTTGGTCCGCCGTTGCTCTAACCCTTACCCCCTCACCCCCATCCCCCGCCCTGGTGCCTTCTTAACTGCAAAATGATAAATATAATGGAATGAACAAATATAAAGGATTCGATTAAAATCCTGTTACAACATGTACAAAACAAAGTGTTGCGCAATGGCTACAAGTAGTACGAAAAATAAAATATATAGTTGTGGTGAGCCACGATTAAAAGGTAAAAATATGTCGAAAACAGAAATAATACAGATAAAACACCATAAAAAGCTTAAAAAGTAAGAAGAAGGGGCCAAACGTTTCGGTCACTAAGACCTTCATCAGTGGTATACAGGGACAAAGAAAGTAAAAAGCATGTATATAAAAACATTATACACATACTGCCTGCAATTGAGGATAGTATACTAGATTACCACTCGAAGGAAGTACCCTCTCGGGTGATATTCTTTTCTGGGTGTGGTTATCTATTATACCATCCGAAATTAAAGGCAGTATTTGTTATATTTTACTTAATGTCTTGATTGTTTTACTAACTTAAAATAACAAAATACGTACCGAAGTTACTGTGAATTTAGTTTCTGCATATGCGCATTTAGACAACTTATGTCTCTTTAGTACAGATCAAATAAAAACATTATGAAATCCATAAACCGTAATATGTGTAAAAGCTTAAAGAGAACAATTACCAATACGTTCTAAATAGAAAAGCCAAAATAAGCTAAGGACATAGCTATGCAAAAGAGAGATAGTCCTTAATTTTAACAATTTTTTCCTTAATTAAGAAATTGCAAAATTTTAAATAAAATCAGTTTAGGGCCATCACCGAAGTTCTGGCGACTGGGCTTGTGAATACATTCGGGGACTAACAGTCCGGCAGCAGAGGCATCTGCATCATTGAAGTCAAGGTACAATTAGAGCGAGTGGTATACTCGACAGAGGTGTGGTATACCAAAATACCAACCTTACGTTTAACAATTCATTATTAAGGAAATTCATGTGAAGTACATGTATAAGGCTAAAACAACCACAAAATAAGGCCATAAAAAGAACAAAAATGTTTGTTATGCAGCATTATGGTGAAAGTCGAAGCTGGAAAAATATGCGAAAACATGGACAACACACCGTGGAAGGTACTTTGAGGCTTTTAAACTCATACTATTCAGCAACAGTTACAAAAATAGCCTCACACTTACAAAATCAGCTTTCAAATTATACTCGGTTAACAACAAAGCAAACTGGAGCAGCTATATTCCTTATTTAGACGACAATTCATGTTCAACTGTTCAATTTGAGGCATATGCATTTTTGAAATTAAAGCAACACACCAAAAGTGAAAACGTTAAACAATGTTTTGACTCTAATGCTGAAAATGCCTTGTCCTGGTGGATTTACGGTTTGCTCCTGGTCATATCTACATCATGACATAGCACGTGTATGTTAATTTATCATAAGCAGAAGATGTGTTTGAAAAACACTTATGCCCCCGAGAAAAAATTAAGAAGAAACATTTATCACGAACAGAAATGTATTAAAACATTCTGGTATCAAGTAAATAGTCAAATCATAGCTAGTAGTAACTGTAATTGGATGCAAACAGAAGTCAACCAAACGACCCAAAAATCCAAGCATTGTTAAGAACCAATTTTCTTTCCACTTTTAAAGCATATTTAATTGACACGTTGGGTTTTTGTCTTTCAGTGTAATCAGAACCCATATCATTTTATTGAATCAGGATTATTTTCGTTTACATTTCATCAGTCCTGGTTCTCAAGAGGGTGGGGAATATACAAAGGAGCACAGAACAGAACTGAATTGCATCAGAAAGTATAAACCATTTTAAGTTACATTCCCAATCATTTATACATATATTAATAACAGTTATAAGAAAAGATACTGAGTAAACATAATAAGTACAAAACATCATTTAGATGATTTAATAAACACACCTGTGAATTGCAAAACACCGTTTATTAAAAGGCTTTACAAAATGATCAAAGTTTACAAATTTAAATGGAAACACTACATATACCCCTCAGCACCATTTTTTGGTTGATAAATTTGAAAATGGAATCTTAATATTTGGTTAGAGTTATCTTTCTTTACATACAAAACATATAAAAAAGAAATTTACAATTTTGACCCGTGACCTTAACTTTTGATCTGATCTAATTTTAGGGGCATATTTATATTCCTCTAGAATATAAATACCAATACACCTGCAAATCTATCTTTAAAAGTTCAAAAGTTATAGCCAATCTTTAAGTTTCGGACTCACGAACAGACAGACACATAGACAGACAGACATACAGACAGTACAATTAAAACAATATGCCCCCGATCCTCGATCTGGGGGCATAAAACTATGCTAAATAATATACAAGTCTTTTTTCAACGACCTGCTGTTGGGTGTGGGGTTTTCTCACCGTTCATTGAAGATCTTATAGTGGCTTTGAGTTGTTATTACTGGGTGGTTGTCTCTTTGACACATTCCAGGTTTCCCTTCTTTTTTCTATAGAACCAAAATATAAACATTCTTTCATAGATTAGTTTTATGTTTCTATATGTAAAATAAAACATTGTAATTGTAATTGTGGTTACTAAAAAAATTCCGCCGATGAAGACCGGCTTGCCCGACCGAAAGCTCCAGATGTAAATGAAGAAATTTTATTTATTTTCCCCAATTTGGAGATTTTGATAAAATAAAACAAATATAATTTCACATTTGTAGTGAAATTTTACTAGATATATGTATGTGTGTAGTTACATACCAAGGTCAAGGTCATGAGGTCAAATGTTCAGATACCAACTGAATTGTCGTCCCACAAGGGATACACATGCAATATATTAAAGCCCTATCACTTACAATTCAAAAGATATGCGAAATGTTAGTTTTTTTAATACAGTTGTTAACATGCCAAGATCACAGGGTCAAACATTCTGGCACCAATAAAAATACTTGACTCAAAGTAAGCATATGCAAACATGTAATCAAAACCACTTATGTTAACATTTATTTTATTTCAAAGTTCCCCGCAATCAAAGGTCAAGGTCACGAGAAACAAGTTTTGGTGTCATTTGAAAGGTCTTTCCTTAAGGAATAGACATACAAAATATGAAAGCCCTATCAGTAACCATTCAAAGGATATACCAATGTTAATTTTTTTTGCTGACAAACAGATAGACAAACAGACAGACAGTCAGAAAAGTATATTGACCCCACCCCCGAATCTTTCATTCTCGGGGGCATAAAAACCCAGGAATCATGTTCAATCACTGAAAATTTCAAAAAGACGGCCATCCTCATCAAGTCATTGTGCTGCGAACCTTGATATCAACAAATCAGAGCAGGGAAGAGAAACGCCTGGAACTTCCTATCTTTTAGTATATACATTTCTCCAGTGTGGAGAATGGAGAATCGCGATAATTACACGGTTTTAAATGTTAAATAAGAATACAGTTTTAAATGTTAAATTTCTGTACAAAGTTTGCAAGTGTGGTGAAAACATTTTTTTGTATTGTAATTGTTATATTAACTTACAGTTCTCGACACGATATAGCTGAAATATTGCTGAAGTTGGCGTAAACCATCAATCATTCCAGCAAACAATGTTGTCGCCAAAAAAAAAAAAAACAAAACAAAACAAAGGGGGTTATGCCAATACGAACAATTTCATATAAGGTCATTTTCATAAAGGGGAAGAATTCGAGCTGACTTAATATGGAAATATGGACTTAATTACATGTACTTGTGCTATGTATGTTATGATGTTGAAAACTAATTTAAATGTAAAAAATCATTGACGAATCTAGCCGTCGAAAAGGGGAAGTTTCAAAATTACGTTTTGGTAGATTTGCCAATTTTTTTTGGTCAATTTTTGTTTGTATTCTGTTCTGACTATGACCGCTGTCGAAGCTCCTCTTACTAGAGTCATAATAATTCATATAATTTCCTATATTTCCACATCTTTCTGTGTTTGTTTTTTGTTTTGTCCAGCACCTTCGTTCCCAACAATGGGTTTTACTGATGAGTATGTCTATTTTCGTGATTTGTCACAAGATTACCATATGTAAAAATAACTTGTTCTTTTTTGTCTGCGATGACATTGGAATATAAAGAAATCTTTATGGCATGACTTAACATTTGATCAATGTCAGTGAATATTTGAGTGATTGTCTCTAGCATGCAGTGCGACTTTCTCGATTATTTTAATGTAGGAACTCCAACGAACACTTTTGTAAGCAAAGTTAGATGATTAATCAAGTTTCCTTGCACAAATACGTCATAATAATGACGTGGTGCATAAAGACGCACGTTAAGTGTTGTATTTAAATTACAACCTATACTTTTCAACTGCAAAGTTTCATATAGATTCATGAATGAATGTAGGTGCACGGCAATTTTAACTTTTATTTGTTTTAGCAGTTTTCTTGAATTTTCGTCGTAATTTATCTGTACTAGTGGCCAAAGCGTCGTAACTCCAAATTATTTTGAACCAGTTATTCTTCTGGGACCGACCATTTAACTTGAAAAGGGGGGGGGG
>MJUU01069957.1:0-27681 GCA_002080025.1 Modiolus philippinarum | reverse complement strand
CCCCCCCCCCCTTTTTCAGGTTAAATGAACGGTCCCTTAGCTTTTAATTGAACTGGTAAATAAGAAGAAATAACATACCGGAAGTGGATAAATTGTAATATTTTTAACTATGTTAATGAATCCTTAATCTAAATTTTTTTGGAGATTACAAATCTATTTTCTTATCATGGAAGGAGATAACTATCTTTTTGCACCATTATATTTATTGAATTCGAACATTCAATTTTTTCGTTGGAGTACCTATTTAATGTACAGACAAAAAGGGGTGTTACTATAAAATGCGGAAACGGAACGCGGAACGGAAACGGAACGGAATTTTGTTAATAGTGTTTACACCTTATACTTTTAGTATCCCCAATTAATTTCCGTTCCGTTCCTCGTTCCGTTTCCGCGTTTTAGTAACACCGACAAATAGAGCTGACATCTGCATACAATATGTCTTGATGTTTCCATTCTCCTTGAATGTACATGTATCGGTTCGTGCAAAGTGAAATATGTCAGCAATCCCCGGGAGAGAACTCACCAATTCTTGATGAAAAAATCGCCGGCCGAAGTCCGTTTTGTGGAACTCTGTCAAAATTACAATACTATGTATTAACCTTGATCGGCCAAATATAGCTTCTTCGTTTGTTGATTTAGTTCATCGATGGTCATGTCACTGACTCAGATGTAGGAACTGCCATTGCTAACAGTGTTATCAACAATGCCAGAGATAAGCGTTAACATTCAACTTGAATTTTCGTCCAATATCATTTTGGTAGTACCCATTCATTTAACATCCGATTACTTTACACCTCCATTATACTGATGTGATTTATATGAACTACTTTCATTGACGACAGATATTCAATTTTCAGCATGGATTTGATCAAAAGCTGCTCTTGAGCTAGGATAATTATCCCCCGCTTAGCGAAAGCGGGGGGATTATGTAATGCAGTCCGTCCGCATGTACGTACGTACGTGCGTTTGTAATGCTCCCGATATCTCTGTAACTATAAGAGATACAAATTTTAGATTTGGCACTATACTAGAGTATAATCTGAAGTAGAGCACTATGGATTCGAAATTAAGGTTAAACGCCCTAGGGGCAAATTATGGGCGAAAACGAATTTTCGCGATATCCAATAATTGAAGAAATCTCTAAGGCCATTTGGGCAAGAGAGAAACTCGGGAATCGACTCATATATTATGTAGCAACTTCAAAGAGGGTGTCAGAGTTTTGGTATGACCTCTCAGGGCGTGGCCTCTATGGGGTCCAAAAACGAAGAAATCGATTCAGCTTGAACTCTGCTTACACCTTAAATCGCAGAAACCTTGTAAGTATTCATGTTTGGAAGCTGAAACTTTGTATGCAAGTTCCTACATGCATCTCATGTACTGATGATAGCGGACTTTTGGTATGATCCCTAGGGGCATGCCCTTAAGGGGCCAAAAAATTATAAACAATCAGTACTCATCAGAACGACTGGAACTCTGTTTATAATTTTGATTTTGTGGTTTATCTTTTCATGAGAAATTATTGGAATTGCTCTTTGAATCCCTTCTAAGCTTTTAGAATTTAGACTCCGGTGCCAAATTTGGTAAATTTCCTGAAAATGTCAAAGACTAATGATTTTTGAAATTTCAAGATGACGTTTTATAATTAAGCAATTTTTTAATGTCATCAGCTAGTATGAACAATAGGAGTTCAAAAATACGATTCTAATTTTGGTAAATTTCCTAAAACTCTCAAAGACCAATTACTTTTTTAAAAATTTTATCTAGCAACCATATCTTTTTTGATACCTTATAGCTTTAATGATCATTTTCAATCGTCTGATTGCCAAAATTAGAATCGTATTTTGGTAAAGTTCCTGAAACTCTAAAAGACCCATTATTTTTGGGAATTCTACCTAGCAACCATATCTTTTTCAATTATTTAGAGTTATAATAATGAATTTCAACTGTCAGGTTGCAAGAATCTTTGATTCTGATTTTGGGAAATGTCCTGAAACTCTCAAAGACTAATTACTTTTTGAAATTTTACCTAGAAACCATATCTTTTATAATTCCTTACAATAGTAAAGATCATTTTCAATAATCAGAGTGCAAAAACTGATTCTAATTTTGGTAAATTTTCTGAGACTCTCAAAGACCAAGTTCTTTTTGGAATTTTACCTAGCAACCATATCTTTTTTGATGCCTCATAGTATCAATGATCATTTTTCAATAGTCAGATTGCAAAAACCTTTGATTCTAAGTTTGGTAAATTTCCTGAAGATCTCAAAGACCCATTATTTTTGGAATTCTACCTAGCAACCATATCATTTTCAATTCCTTACAGTAAAAATGATGATTTTCAAAAGTCGGGTTGCAAAATTCCTTGATTCTAATTTTGATAATTTCATGAAATTCTCAGAAACCTGTACTTTTTGAAATTCTGCCTAACAACCATATATTTTTGGTGTTTTACAGTAACAATAATTGTTTCAACAGAAGGAAATTTAGTTTCAAAACACACTTGTCTTTTTTTACAAGGGCAGGGTTCCAAAAAGGGGTAGCAGGAGATTGCAATCTTTGATTGACCGTGTTTCATTGTAAATATCTGCCTGGTGAAATTGCACAAGTTGAATGGAACATTACATTCCATTTAAAAGAAGCCAAAAAGGTGCCTAAAAGTCATCGACCTAACGCATTGAACTGTTGTTTTGCAGAAATGTAAATAGAACAGTGTTAGGGGGAATTCCCATCTAAAATTATGGATTCGCTCTCGTTCTTATGATATACATTGTTTATCCAATATTCGTTTTTCAAAATAAAAGGTATTATATAAAAGTGTCTCTAATATTTTCGACAAAATTTCAATAGCAACTCCTTATGTACTTTCAGATCAAAGTGGCAGTGGAAGCGGGGATACTGGCGATGGCAGTGGCAGTTCTGGATTTGGTTCTAATAGCGGTAGCGGAAGTGGAAGTGGCAGCAGTGGAAGTGGTAGCGGAAGCGGAAATTCTGGTGATGGCGATGGAAATTCAGGTTCTGGTTCTCAAAGTGATAGCGCCAGTGGAAATTCTGGTGATGGCAGTGGAAGCTCTGGTTCTGGTTCTAACAGCGGTAGCGGCAGTGGAAGTGGTAGTGGAAGTGGAAATTCTGGTTCTGGCTCTCACAGCGGTAGTGGCAGTGGAAATGGTAGCGGAAGCGGGCATTCTAGTGATGGCAGTGGAAGTTCTGGTTCTGGTTCATTCAGTGGTAGTAGCAGTGGAAGTGGTAGCGGAAGCGGAAATTCTGGCGATGGCAGTGGAAGCTCTGGTTCTGGTTCTTACAGCGGTAGCGGCAGTGGAAGTGGACATTCAGGTTCTGGTTCTCACAGCGGTAGTGGCAGCGGAAGCGGACATTCTGGTGATGGCAATGAAAGTTCTGGTTCTGGTTCGTTCAGTGGTAGTGGCAGTGGAAGTGGAAGCGGAAATTCTGGCGATGACAATGGAAATTTAGGTTCTGGTTCTCAAAGCGGTAGCGCCAGTGGAAGTGGTAGTGGAAGCGAAAATTCTGGTGATGGCAGTGGAACTTCTGGTTCTGGTTATCACAGCGGTAGCAGCAGTGGAAGTGGTAGCGGAAATTCTGGCGATGGCAATGGAAATTCAGGTTCTGGTTCTCAAAGCGGTAGCGCCAGTGGAAGTGGAAATTCTTATGATGGCAGTGGAAGCTCTGGTTCTGGTTCTTTCAGCGGTAGTGCGACTGGTAGTGGAAGCGGAGATTCTGATGATGGCAGTTCTGGTTCTGGTTCGTTCAGTGGTAGTGGCAGTGGAAGTGGTAGCGGAAGCGAAAATTCTGGTGATGGCAATGGAAATTCAGGTTCTGGTTCTCAAAGCGGTAGCGGCAGTGGAAGTGGTAGTGGAAGCGAAAATTCAGGTGATGGCAGTGGAACTTCTGATTCTGGTTATCACAGCGGTAGCGGCAGTGGAAGTGGTAGTGGAAGTGGATATTCTGGTTCTGGTTCTCACAGCAGCAGCGGCAGTGGAAGTGGCAGCGGAAGCGGATATTCTGGTGATAACAGTGGAAGTTCTGGTTCTGGTTCGTTCAGTGGTAGTGGTAGTGGAGGTGGTAGCGGAAGCGGAGATTCTGGCGATGGCAATGAAAATTCAGGTTCCGGTTCTCAAAGCGGTAGCGCCAGTGGAAGTGGAAGTGTAAATTCTGGTGATGGCAGTGGAAGCGCTAGTTCTGGTTCTTACAGTGGTAGTGGCAGTGGAAGCTGGAGTGGAAGTGGAAATTCTGGCTCTGGTTCTCACAGCGGTAGCGGCAGTGGAAGTGGTAGCGGAAGCGGACATTCTGGTGATGGCAGTGAAAGTTCTGGTTCTGGTTCGTTCAGTGGTAGTTTAAGTGGTAGCGGAAGCGGAAATTCTGGCGATGGCGATGGAAATTCAGGTTCTGATTCTCAAAGCGGTAGCGCCAGTGGAAGTGGAAGTGGAAATTCTTATGATGGCAGTGGAGGCTCTGGTTCTGGTTCTTTCAGCGGTAGTGGGACTGGAAGTGGAAGCGGAAATTCTGGTGATGGCAGTGGAAGTTTTGGTTCTGGTTCACAAAGCGGTAGTGGCAGTGGAAGTAGTAGCGGAAATTCTAGTGATGCCAGTGGAAGTAATGGTTCTGGTTCACACAGCGGTTATGGCAGTGGAAGTGGTAGCGGAAGCGGACAGTCCGGTGATGAAAGTGGAAGTTCTGGTTCCGGTTATGAAAATGGTAGCGGAAGTTCTGGTTCTGGTTCTCAAAGTGGTAGCGGAAGTGGAAACTCTGGTGATGGCAGCGGGAGTAGTAGTTCTGGTTCACAAAGTGGTAGCGGAAGCGAAAATTCTGGTGATGGCAATGGAAGTAGTAGTTCTGGTTCACAAAGTGGTAGCGGAAGCGAAAATTCTGGTGATGGCAGTGGAAGTTCTGGTTCTTATAGTAGTAGTGGCGATGAAAGCGGACATTACGATAATAACAATGGGTATGGAGAATCTGGCAGTGGCTCCACTGGTAGCGGCCAAAGTTATAGAAGGCATGATACTGAAATCTCTGAAATGAAACGTCTGATAGAAAGTCTTGAAAACATCATTGATAGAAAGATGTATATGCAAAATGAACACAAATTACGAAAAATTCGTAACCGACTCAAGTTCAGTCAGAATCGCTTAAGCTTCTGATACATTATAATAAATGAAAGATAGACGAACGATTAAATTTAGATTTTGATTTAAATTCACCTTGATATTCAGTGTGTGTACATTTTTATGAACGACGTATATCGTATATTACGTTTGAAATATAAATATATATATTAAAGTTTTATTGTCAAACCCAAATATTTTGATGATTTTTTACTTATGAAACCTTAAAATTCATAAGACAAATCCCTGCGAATAGGCTACTTTTACATGTGATCTGCAAGTGCTTCAGTTGAAAACATGAACGATCAATTGACGATTAAGTAAGAATGAATATCACTGCTTCCCAAGTACGGCACGAGTTAATTTGTGGTTTATGTAACCTGGGACACTTGGCTGCTGTAATATTCGAAATATTTGTTCTAAAAATGGTATATTTTTCCCAAATTAAAGAGACCGTGCATATTTTAACACCCAAGAATACTTATTATGGAAGCAAACTTAAATACCTAAAATGTGTTCCATAAATTTTATCTGTTTCTAATTATTAAATCGTGCTGTGCGTGCTTACAGGTTTGACGACCAAAAAATAAGAATAAAACAAAACAAAAGATAAATCTACACTAATTAGTTATAAATAAGTCATTAGAAATATAAATGTTTCAATTGATATCTATCAAATACCAAATTTCCTCAATTTAAGTCAATTCATTTTCTAAGGCGGCTTTTGTCTATGTATATAAACGGGTATGCGGTATGTGACTTGTGTATTTGCGACACATGGCTTATGTAAATGAGGCTTTGGCTTATGTTTCTAGAATAGTGAAAACCAAGCTCCGTCAACGTTACTGCCTTGAAATTGTAAAAAAAAAGATATAATGCGACTTTAAACGGGTTCTGGTAGTTGTTTTAACTTCGCTTCTCAAAGAGGATACAGATGATAAGTTACTGCAAATTCAGAAATCTATGCTATTTTCAAAGGATCGCAATTATACATTTTTGTATCGCAAGCCGTTTGGGAATTTATTTCCTATTTTTCATATTAAAATTTTTTTTCTAATATAAAAAAATCCTTTTTCAAAATTTGAATATTATTTGTAACATTTCAATTGCCGGAATTTCCACTATTAAAATTGATTTTTTAATATTAAAACTTGATTTTTTTAATATTAAAAATGGATTTTTTTCTAATATCAAATAATCGTTTCGATTTTTAATATTTAAAAAAATGATTTTTAATATTAAATAATCAGTTTGATTTTTTGATAATAAAAAAAAGGCTTTTAAAATTTTGAGAATTCATAACATTTTTTTGATATAAAAAATCATGAAATGTATAGTAAATATGAAAACGGCTTACGACTGGAAAAGCGAGTTTCCGGATTATGCCTCAGTCTAGTTTTTCACATCATTGCAAGAAAAAAAATACATGTAAATAAACTTTCGCTTTTTTACCTCTTGTTAACCGTTTAATTGACATCGACTGCGTTACCAAAGCAGCCTATTTTTTAATATTAAAAAATTAACTTATTTCAATGTTAAAAAATAAACCTGATTTTTTGATATCAAAAAAAAATATTTTTTTATATTAAAAAAGATATTTTTTAATATTGAAAAGGATTTTCTACAATTAGAAAATGAATGTTTAATGATTAGAAAAGGATTTTCTGGTATAAAAAATAAAACATATTTTTAATATTAAGACAAGAAAGAACATATTCTCGATTCAAGTAATGCGTAGTAAAACCCTTTTATACATCTATGTAATATGAAATTTCATAATTTTTGTACGGTACTGCGTGCGTAACCGGACTGGTATCAAATATTGGTGAAATTTTAGACAAAAAATTTTATAGAGCGCATAGTGAGAAAAACGAGTACATGCAAAAATTCACGGGTTTGGATGAGAATATGCATTATCTCTAAAGAGGCAGACGGGTACTTCTCAAAGCAGACATTGTAAAATACTGATTAATGTATAATAAAAGTTAGTGGATAAGAGAATTTACAATTTTTGTNGCAGCATCTTGACCTGAATAAGCAAGGGACGTATCGTCTGCAAATAAACGGGCTAAATTTGAGAGATTATCAGTTATATCGTTTATATATAAGAGGAAGAATAATGGTCCCAAAATTGACCCCTGTGGTACTCCAGCCTTGATGTCACCCAAATCAGAAGATTCACTATTTACTGAGACAATTTGTTTTCTATTTTTAAGGTAGTTGCCAATCCAGTCAATCAATGTTCCTTCTAACCCATAAGCTTTTAGTTTTTCAATTAGTCCCTTATGCCAAACCCTATCAAAGGCCTTTGATATATCGCAAAAAATCAAAACGGAAAAATTCTTATCATCTAAATTTTGGCAAATTCTGTGATAAATTTCAAGAAGTTGATAAATCGTTGAATGTCCCTTAAGAAAGCCAGATTGATATGCATATAACAAATTATTCATGTTATTATCAATAGTATAATTATAAATATGTTTATATACACATCTTTCCAGTACTTTCCCAACACAACTTAGTAAAGAAATTGGTCGATAATTAAATGGGTCGGATTTTTCGTCCTTTTTATGACATGCCATGATTCTTGCCATTTTCCAAGGTGATGGGAAAATCCCCGATTGAAGAGAATAATTAAATAGAAAAAGAAGAGGTTTACAAATTGAATCAGCGGTTCCTTTGAGCATGTGATGACTAATAGAGTCACTTCCGCTAGCTTTGCCTAGTTTTAAATTTTTTAATATATTTTATATTTATATATTTTTTAATATATTTTAATGTGTAAAGGTCGGATGAGAAAGCCAACAAACATTCTAATATTCTGAGCTGTAGAAAAGAAAGTCAAAAGAAAGAACAAATAAGAACAATATTATACAATTAATGACTAAAAAGTTATTATAATAAGTCGTTAGCGTGACTTATTAACCCAATAAGTCGTTATCGTGTCTTATTACATACTTAGCGAAGATAGGTTCTGTCTTGCATATGTAATATAGCCGGAAGTAAACAGTCCATATCATACACCCAGACTGATTTGGCCATTTCAGACAGCCTCGTTCTGAAATATCCATATCAGACCGGTGATATGGCTATTTCAGCCCGGGTGAGATTACAACTCCTATTTGGAAGAATTTAATAAAAAGATTAAGACATGGCCTTTTCCATATCAGCACGGTTATCATCCCTCGACCCATATATGGGGGTCTCGGTATGTGAACCGTGCTGATATGGAAAAGGCCATGTATTAATCTCTATTTATCAACCCTACAAGTCGTTATCGTGACCTATCAACCCAATAAAATGAAATATTCACCGAGCCTTAGGTGAGGTGAATAAACATTTTTGAGGGTTGATAAATTACGCTGGCGACTTCTAACAAAGTCTGTAATTGATTTATTACATGAATAAACGTGTTTTTACAGGAGGTACTCTAAATATCCTTAGGACCACAATATTTATACTTGAACTAGGGTACTTATCGGAGTGTGTACTCCTGGTTTTATGTATTGATTCATTATTATTTCTGACGTTCATGCATTTGCAATGTTTAATGCCTATCTTAATTTTAAGTGCCACAAATAAACATTTAGAATTAATTTGGATTATTTTATAATTAAAATTTTATGGCGAGCACTCGCCGAATTAAAATAAATAAATACGTATGTAATAATGTTCTCTTTCAATATTTTACTATTACATAAATACCTGTCCTTTGCATTTCTAGTGGACATCATCGAGGTGAACGACAGGGAAAATATGAGATCAATGTAAAGAGAATTGATAATAAGAGAGTAATGAAAAACGGCTTCTTTATAAAGGTACGCGTGTAAATACGTAATATCTTGGACCTGTTTAGTTTCTTATGTCAGCGATTTAATACATGTACCAAAGTCCAGCGTCGGAGAAAAGGATTCCAGGAAGTGGATTCCAGAATAAAAAGAGTTCAACCAGAATAAAAAAGGGGATTCCAGAATAAAAAAGGGTGTTCCAGGTGTTTTTTTCTAATTTTGTACTCAGTTAAATCATATTCCGTACAGGAGGCGTATCAACCGCCGGAACTTAGCTCTTTGTGTTCGCCAATGACATAGAGTTTACGAAACACTTTTAAGAGAAAAATCATGTATGTAACAATATATCTGTTTTGTGTTATTCATGTAAGGAAAGGCTGTATATAGACTGAATAAAGGCCACATTAAACGCGTGTATTTCGTTTTAAAATATTGTAAGTTTGCTGTCCGAATCATAAATCTTAATCATTCACGAGCCGTTATAAATAAGTTGAATTCGAATATGAGTACCATGAGAAGACGCGGTTCTGCAACATAAAATTACAACCAACGTTGGCGGAATACTTTGATTCCATATACCAGGAAATTGTACATCAATTTCTCCGCGGTGTCGCATCTTACGTCGGGCATTCTCCGTGGTGTACGTCGCATCTTGCGTCGGGCATTCTCCGCGGTGTCGCATCTTGCGTCGGGCATTTGTAATTCATTGTATTTGATCACTTCTCTGTCCTATCTTATTACTGTATTCATAATTATAGTGTGTAGATATCCGATTTTTTGTGGGGTTGGGGGAGGGGTAATTGACGTTGATACGCAGTGACTTTGAATCTTGATTTTTTTTACCTGCAGCGATGTTTAGAGCACTTGGGCCTCTTTATCTTCAACTCGGCTTCAATTTTTGTTTGTTTGTTTGAAAATGTCAAGTTCTGAGCGTACAAAGTGTGATATTTACAGTTATAGTTTGTTAATATTTTTTCATATTTTTTTTTTAAGTTCAGATTAAAATATTATCTGATATATTAAATTTGTTTGTCGATTCAGAAAACCATGTTTTGAAATCATAACGTTCCGATATCCCGATGGCATTTAAATCCCGATTTCCCGACTCTAAAATATAGCTTTCCCATATTCCAAGAGTAAAAATAGCAAATATCGATGTCCCGAAAGTGATCTCGAGGATGTTTTTTACAGGTATATGGAATAAAATATTTTTTTGTCAATCACGGTAAATTTCATCATAAAAATTCACGGTAAATTTCATCATAAAAATTCCGTTTTCCCGTGATTAAAAAGCATGAATTTTCTGTATCCAGACGGCATTCAATTCCGTTTTTCCTACTTTAATTTAAGCCTTTTGGAGTTAATAAAGAAAATTTCGGTGTCCCGAAAGTGGTCTCGATGAACGTTCAAAACGTCTTATGTACAGGTACATGAAATGGACAATTTTGTTTGCCAACCCCGGTAAATTTTACCAAAACATATCCGATTTTCCGTGCATAAAAACATGACTTTTCCCGTATCCTGATGGAATTCCGACCCGATTTCTCGACTTTAAAATAGGACTATTCCGATTTCCAGAAGATAAAACCGCAAGTCCCGATATTGGTTTCCATGCCCCTCCCCCACCCCACCCAGCCTTTTCAAGAGACAGACTTTTATATCAGACATAGAACGAGGGGAACTATTAAAGTTTAGCGGAAAGTGTCTATAATTGTGGAAATATCTCTGGCATTTCTTAGTGTTGACAAATAATATACAGCATTTATATTCATCACGAGTCGTCTCCGATTGAGAAACTACAAAGAAATAGTGTGCTCATATGATAATTGAGCCATATATTGGGTTCCATTAAGTTATTAAATATGCATCTCCTAATTTAGTTTGTGAGATAGTCAACGACAGTCAACGGTTATAACATTATAATTATATGGCGAGCACACACCGAATTTAAAAAATAAATACGTAATACTATGTAATAATGTTCTCATTCAGTATTTTGATATTACATAAATATCTGTCCTTTGCAGTTCTAATGGACATCACCGAGGTGCACGACAGGAAAAATTATGAGATCAATGTAAAGAAAATTGATAATAAGAGAGTAATTATGCAATTGTTTACATGTATAGTAAAAAGTCGATTTCTTAATATTGAATAACATTTTTTAATATTGAAAATCACTTTCTTTTATTAGAAATTATTTTCCTATGTCAAAAATTATTTTCTAATATTTAAAAATTTAATTTTGAATTTTCAAAAATTTTATTTTTAATATCAAAATATATGAGGATAAATTCCCATGTGTGCATTAATTTCTGAATTGACATATACATGTACAGTATCAATACAAATGTAATAGAGTAAGCATATACTTTGTACTTAGGAAAAAAAGATTATGTAAGTGTGTGCTTTGTCGAGTTTTATGAAATTTTGCATGTAACTGAATTATCATCCGTGCGATGGAATGCAGAAAAATATCAAATTACAGTTTATATTTTCGAAATATGATTGGCTGAAATATCATCAAATATTGTATTTGTATTGAATGCATTAAAAACACTGAAAACGTGAAAACATTACGAATTTTCACTTACACAAAGATAGGGTAGAACGTATGAATTTCAAATATTATGAGATTCAAAATTATGAAATGAATAATAATTATATTATTTCAGTTACAGTAGAGAAAATGTGGATATTCACGGAAAATTCAAACTACTATCAGTTCAAAACTCGCAGTCAGAACAGATTCAAGCTTTATACGTAATTGATTCATATCAATATGACGAAAACGACAATAATAGACCTTCAAAGTGTAGAAAATATGAAAAAAGAAGAAAGGAAATGGGGTAAATGTCAAGGAGACAGCATCCCATCTCGTTGAGAAGGCCCAAAACAAAGCATCTAGGGGTCAACGTACGGTCTCCACACCATATCACAAGCTCTAAATGGCCCCAAAAAGTTAAAAGTCAATAAACCAAGCACACAAACCACAAAATAACCCGAATATCAAGAGACTAAATCAGAAAATCTTTTCAATGGTTACAGCACTAAACTGTCGCACTTGAACATTTTTACATAAACCTTAGGAAGCACCTACAGAAGCCACCTGTCGTGGTTACTGCAGCCAAAGTCTCAGTTTTATGTTTAAAAACATATATCTTCCCAGATGCGTAAGGAAGCAAGACTGTTTGAACGATATGCAGTTGTTTATAAGCTATGTTATGTTTATATTTTTTCACAAAAACAAGTGTAATTGTAAAGTTATACGATTTATAATATTTGTTTATTTTCACGTATTAAACGTACTTTCTTTGCCTTTGTTGTGACGGTCGGTTAGCTTAACAATTTACCCATCTTCTACCTTCCATTACAGATGTAAAATATGACTTAAATACATCATCTTGCCTTTATTCCAATATTATCGTCATACCGGATGCATATTTTGTCTGATTATATCCACAATGCATCTGATAACAGCAGTCATAGTCCCGGTTTACATAAACCACCAATTAACTCGAGACGCACTTGGGAAGCAGTGAATATGATGTACTAAAGATAAAAGTTCACGATTGTGTACGAAAAAGCAAGCAGTATAGGATTGCATAAAAAGTTCTAGCAAATAAATGCGTTCAGATCTTAGTTTAAACGAATGTAAAAGAATTGGTTTACAACACGTCGTGAAATTTTGAGCATGTTCAAAATTTTCTGACGCACCCAACGTTCAACAACACACGCCAACGTGTGTCGACGTGTTTGAACCGTATTATGAACGTGCCTATAACTTATACAACGCACACCAGCGTGTACAAAAAATATTCTCACACGCTGGGTACACGTTGGTGCTGTGCGTTATAGTGTGAAAGGGCCATAAGGAAATTGCATATATTCTTGAAATACTCCCTTGAATCCATAATGATCCTAAAATTATAAATTTAAACGATTTTAAACAACAACTTGCAAAAATTCGTAAATGAATAGTAAAATTATCCTGCCAAACTGTTAACAGGTTTGGGAAACCCTGATTTTGCTAATTGAGATATAATATCCAATTGGAATATGTAGTTACATCCCAGATTTAACCAGTTATTTGTTAATTACATTTT
Organism: Modiolus philippinarum; assembly: GCA_002080025.1. Taxonomy (NCBI): domain Eukaryota; kingdom Metazoa; phylum Mollusca; class Bivalvia; order Mytilida; family Modiolidae; genus Modiolus; species Modiolus philippinarum. The sequence goes on along the minus strand of MJUU01069957.1, from coordinate 14,670 downwards.
GGGGATTTAATATCGCATCTTGTTACATAGAAATAATAAATCTATAGGGTAATAGATTAAGAGGATATACTTCTGTTTGTTGTCAAATGGATGATACAAGTTTTCTTCAGATCAATTTATAATAAAGGAAATTTACTTCTTTGATTTTGAGATAACTTAAAATAAACTTTAACAATCGTTCTATGCTGAAGAAATCTCTATCTACATTACAATTTATGTACAAAATAAAAGTACCGAAATTGCATAATTAACAGTAAATTTCGTAATACTGAACAACAAACGTTTTGAAAAAGTTTGCATATTTTTATAACCTTCACTTCCAATTGAATCTAAAAAAAATATTTCACAGACATCCAGTTTCTATTACCAGTTTTAATTATGATGATCTTGGATTTTGACAGAGTCAAATTTGTAAAATTTTACATTCTTAAATGTCTCTGCTTGTTAAACGCATTACCGTTAAGACGATGGCGATATGCCATTTTAATGACAAAATCACGATGTTTTCATGTAAACACGCGGCTAATACCCTAATTGGGATATCAAATTATCCAAAGCACGTTCTTAGAGAGTCAAACACTTAAAATGGACAGAAATTCTTTTATTTCTCGAACGAAATGATGATTTAAATTTTAGCCGATAGCTTCTGAAAATTTGTCATGCATTTCGACGCATTTTTTTTATATTTATTTAGCGCTGCATTTTTGCTCACCTGGCTAATGTCAGGGTGACCTTTTGCCATCACTTTGCGATCGTCGTCCGTCCGTCTTTCCGACCATCGTCCTTTCGTCCGGCGTAAACTTTTCATTCAAAGATCTTCTCTGAAACTTCTTTGCCAATTGGAACCAAACTTGGCAACAGAGGACCTTGGTAGTCCCTTGCAAAAAGTGTTTTTTTAGGTCCGCGCTATATCCAAGATGGCCGCCAGCGGGAAAGATAGTTGTAACATTGGACCCTACAGGAAACACTTTCAAAGATCTTCCTCTCTGAAGCTACTGAGTTCAATATTTCAAAAAGGCAGGTAGATCTATTATGATACAAATGTACATGTGGTTGCGAGGCATGATTGTCCCATAGTCTAAAGTTGTATATATGTAAACAACTGGAACTGAAAATACTCAAGAAATAGTAGTTAAAAACGAAATAATAATTATCGAATAAAATTCATCCAGTGGCAGAAATTTTTTTCACAGTGTTACTGTCACAAGTTTGTCTACATTTCAGATACTCATAATTTTGGTTTGATAAACTTTTTATTGTATATATTTTACAATATACCCAGACTTTAAAATATATAATTTCAGATATTTTTTTTTTATTAAATATAGATTGCGGTGAAAGATTGAAATTTCTCAGTGAAATAAAAGTGATACTTAACTGTGAAATTATTTTCCATAATTTCACACTAAGAAGTGATGTCACAATAGACGTCATCAACGTCGTAGTTAAGTAAACGTCTCATGGAAAACGTAGTTCATACAATGAATCTAAATACATCACTTGATCACTCTTGATACCACATTTAAGGAGTCTCAGTGGTATTATTCCGCCATTTTTCTCTTATAATTGTTCATTAAGGTTTCATTCATTAAGAAATTTAACAAAATAGTTATTTTAAATGAAAAGAAAGTTCAAATGTATTTAAAATTTATATTCCAATCATTTTTAGAACATTTTCTTCAGAAAAACGTGAGCTAAAACACATGAGCTTTAAATCTGTTGCTGGATTTACAGAACACAGAAATTATTCAAGGGAGATAATTTCATAAAATATTTTAACAAAGATATCACTAGAGAAATTAACATTTTGCAATTTTTCTCTCTTATTTGAACGGTGACCCCTAATTTTTATTTTTTATTTGTAAACTACATAATGATAATTAAACACATGCAAAGTATGAAAAAATTCTATATTAGATTTTTCAAACTATTTTCCCATATGATCATTTTCCCTATCATTTCTATGTAAAATCCTGAAATTTTCAATTTCAGATTTTGCACTTAAATGCACGGTGACCCCCAAGTTTTATTTTACTTTTTGAACAATAATACAGTTATGTTTCTACACAGAAAATTTTACAAAATTATATAATAGGAAATTAATACCCTGCAGACACCTTAAATTATTGACGTTATGACGTCGACAAGGAGTCATAGAATTTGCACGTAGCCAGTGCAAAATTATTTTGACGTTACGATTTCTCATTCTTCCGTAAACGGTGGTAAACTGTGGTAGATGACCCATGTGAGATCGATGCACGCGACCTCATCTCACACCGGTAAATGGCCAATCAGACGTGTTGATTTTTGTGATACAACAATCGTAACCATGACTAAACATCATCAAACACATGACGTCACAATGTAAAGAATACTCAAATGGCAACAACGTTGTTCAAACAGTAAAGGTTTCCAAACGTTTTTTTTTGCTTTTTACGGAAGAAATAGGCACTTGCATAAGATCAAAATTAAAGATCGGGATATCTTTCACTCGTGTAAGAAATTATACACTCAACTCGAGAAAAGACGAAATTTCTTACACTTTTGAAAGATATCCCTATCTTCAATCTGATCTCATTCAAGATCCTATTAGTCTGTATTTGTTTGGTCTATTACATGAACGTGACGCTGTGCTACAGACAATATTAACCGGGAAAAGTGTGGACGAAGTGCTATTACATCTTTCATCTTGTATCTGTTATCTAGATATTAATATTCAAGAATGTACCGATATATAGAGGTAGATAGAAAGAAATTCACCATTTTTTATTTTTAATTTTTAAGGCATGATATTGTCTAAGTGGACAGAATCAGGAGAACCTTTTACTTCCCACTTCATTGTATTTCATATTATATTATGATTTGCATTATATTGCCCTGACCGTACGCTTACGGTCTGGACCATACTCGTATACTTATTTTGAAAAAATGCGCTATGTGTATGGCCATGAACAACACACAATATAGAGACCATACTTTTATTTTCAATTTCTAATATGACTCTCTTCTTTCGCTTTGGGAACAAAGTTATGTTCTAATTCCAACAATATTTTTAGCACATGCGTATATTTCTTACAAAAGAACATTTTCACATTTTATTCTCTCAATATTCATTTCCTGCATATTTTGTGTAAATAAACTTTTAAATAACGAATCACCCAAAAAGCCACATCAAATAATGACAATAATAGAAATTTACAACAGTTACTGAATTTAAGACTCGGAGCTGAAATTGACATAACCGTAACCTAGCAACAAATGTGTTGTTGTTATGAAATCTTATCTATGTTGCATATCATGCACTACAATTTAAATATATATATATTTATTTTAATTTTAACGTTAATAAAATTATAAATATGAATTTTCTTCCATTTCTTTTCTTTTTTGGCTTCAAATATAACATAACTAGGCAGTCATATAAAATAAAAAATACAAGCTCATACTTGTACCTGATTTGATTTTAAAATATCCGTATTTTATATGTTTTATAACAGATTATCTGTATTAATTCATTAGCTTATGAGCCACTTGTATTAATAAAACAACGAATATAGATCTCTCTCTCTCTATCCATTTATGTGTGTTTGTATGCAGTTTTCCCGACATATTTTATTTCTAGTGTGAAACCCAATATAGAGCCTCTTCGAGTGTTCAAAACGCTTGTTAAATACACTAAAATCGAAATAGATTATTGCAATTGGGCTTTATGGAATAAGAACATGGATAGACCGTATATTTGTCTTTATTTTATACCTCGCTATCGCTCGGTATAAAATATTGACAAATATAAGGTCTGCCAATGTTCTAATTCGCATAGAGCCCGCTTGCAATAATCTACTAGTATTTCTTAATTAAAGACACATCAATTTTTACAAACATACATACATTCATACAAAAAATATAGAGAAAACATTCTTTTGAAAAATATATATCAGTTCTGCTCCACGAAATACACATAATCCTGTCTAGATTTTATCCATTCTTATACTGGCCTAATTTCACTTTAAGGAACCCGCTACATTAGAGTGGCAATTGTTCTACTATTTCCAAGTGGTTTTGGTTAGGGTAAAGTATCTATTGTCAGTGTTAAGTTAGGAATACGATAAGCCTAACTACTTAAATGTTTAACATTTATAAATATGTGCTGTGGGTTTATTTGAAATCGACTTGCATCAAAAGGATATATATCCAACACATTTGCAGCTACATGTATGGATAAGACTCACGCTATAAGTGCATAAAAAGGTGTTCCTTTATCATGCCTTACCCTGGATAAATCCGTAAAAGTTTTTGTGATTTTTTTCATCATTTCCCAGAAAACATTTGTATTGGGGACTGTTCTTTACTTTTTCTACATTTTGAAATTATTGTCTTTATCTGTTAACGTTACTTATAAATTCTTTAAAGGTGTGTAAAAATTACAATACAGCCTTTCACACCGCATATTGTAGGGACATAATGTGGGCGAATGTTTTATTCGTTTACATGTGCATTTGCTACACGTTTGAGAGATTCAACCTTTAGGCCACACCAATTTGATTTCTTGTTCTTCGGACTTTTTAGCCTAGAAATATGGGGCAAGCGAGCGATAAGAATTTTTTTTTTAATTTTTATTTGATTATTTTGAGGCGAATACTAAAACACAGGGGTGAGCGAGTACTTTATTTTACCCTCCCAATTATTGGGGTCCCGAAGGAAGAAATTGCCTACCCATCTATAGTCTGGTACATACTTCAGAGAGGGAGTATGTTTCGGTAGCTGTTTTCCAATCTTTATATTCAAGTTGCACTGCCGAGATATAAATCATCGAAATGGGGCCTTTTCTGCAACATTAAAATTGAAATGCAGTCTTGCGTGTCACTCAAATATTGTAATGGTCAAATTCCCGAGAAAGATGATCTTGATAATATCAAATCCCAAAACTCTAACTTACTTGGTCCTTGACTTATATCTATACATATATATATAATACCTATGGATCAACGCTTTTATCGTTGTTCTTCATCTTGAAGTCACAATTAGGCCTTCAACAAAGTTTAAACATTCCTACCTAATAGTAAGTTCAAGACGGTCGTTAGCACCGGTTTGGGCGGAATTCACTTGTTAAATGTTGGAATCGCTACATCCACGTATCTTTCATTTTGTTCGTGGATGCTGGGTCGTCCACAAACATAACATAGCGGGCAATGTAATCATACAAACATTGTCATCCGCTGCCGACAAAGGGACCAAAAGACAATACAACATATAGACGATCACAGGGCACTCATCGAGTTGATTGTGAGAAAACTTGGCAAGTAAAATCGGGAGATGTGGGCAATATATATACAGATGGCCATAAAATGGTTTTAAATTTTACAAAACAAGAAAGCTAAATCTTTTATTTTAATATTGAATTTAGAAGGGAAATGATCACACGAACAAGTACACCATATCTGACAAACTAAAGACAGCATACACCTCAAGCCCAGGGAATCTTTTTACGGACTCCACACTGCACGAGAGACAAACTCCACCGTAAATGAAGAAATAAAGGGATGTGGAGTAAGTGTACATAGGACAAAATCCCTATAAATAGATGGTAATGGAACAACGCTTTTGTTGCTCTTCTTCATCCTGAAGTCCCCATGAGGCCTTCAACAAAGAACAAACACTCCTACCGCATAGTTACTTCAAGACGGCCCCTTGCACCGGTTTGAGCGGAATTCAGATGCGAAATGTTGAACAACGCTACATCCATGCATCTGTCCTCTTGGTCATGGATGCGGGGTCGTCAACAAACAAAACATATCGGGCAAAAATACTGTTACAAACACTGTCATCCGTTGCCCGACAAAGGGCCAACAGACAATACAACATAAAGACGATCACATGGCACTCATCGAGTTGATTATAAGAAAACTTGGGAAGTAAAGTCGGGAGATGGGGACAATAAATATATATACCAAGATAGCCAGAAAAATTGTTTAATTTTTACGAAACAAGAAAGCAAAATCATAAATTTTGATGTTGCATTCACATGAGAAATTCTCACATGAACAAGTAACTGTATATAGCATAAAATTTGATCCGGCATAGACTATAAACGTAAAAGCAGTATTCTTTTTAAACCATTGCAAAAGTGTCAAATTTACTTCGATTTTGAATACAGCTTTTATTGTACCATAGGAAGTGTTATTAAGTCGTCTTAATTAACATGCACTTTTGTGTGAAAAATTATATCGATCTGCCATAAGTTGACAACAAAATAAAATATACTTTATATGCATGTGCATGTAAAAAAATCGTGATTAAAGACAAAAATAAAATATTAATTCGACATGTTATTAGTGATTTAAATTTCAATTAATAAAAGTTCTTTGCTATTTTTCTTGTTATTCTAGAAGGGTTTGTTTTAACATATTATATAAACGAGTGAATTATAAAAAAAAGATGTTATAAAAGGTCGTCGGCCAAAATTAAATGAAACATACGAATAAAGTAAGTTTGTATTGCTTAAGCCACCATTCCTTTAAAATATATACATTTGCTAGCTTTTTGAAATACAGTAAAAAATCACAATTCAATTTCACGGCGTACTAGGAGGTTGCGGGGGAAAATCATCACTGTTATCACATATTTTGAGTGAGAAAGTCTTGGTGAAATTGCATTTTTAATTATATATGAACAAGTAAAACTATTGATATACATGTTGGAAAGGTAAAATTTTAAAAATCGCTTTTCAACTGAAAGTTTGAAATTATGTCGAAGTGTTCAAAGAAACTATTGTGTGTGGATCTTTATTCTGTTGACCATCCTGTAACCTATTCATTGCTGGGTTCCGTGGTATATAGTATTACTACATTACTGCGTTTGAATAATGTGCAAACTTGCCTTTTCTCCAGACAACCATGCATGCAAAAATTGTCACCCCCCCTTTGAACATATATGCTTCCCCCCTCAATATTTGCAGGTACGTCGTGAATTGAGTGTGAAAGATAAAATATATATTTCTAGCAAAAATGTCTAAAGAGAGCTTGAAAAGGTTTTGAGTCAAGAATATATCAAATTGTCGAGAGCTCTGTTGAGCTCTTAAGTGTAATCCTTACCTTAAATGTAATCCGATTACACTTAAGGTGATGGAACCACCCTTTAATGTAATCCCGGTTACATTTACGGTTGCAGGACCTCCCTTAATTGTAACCGATTACAATTAAGGGAGATAGTGTACATATGCCTGCAGTACCTACCGTAATTGTAATCCCCCGGAATAAGTTTGCAATTTGCAGCGCATATAAGATAAGAAAACATGTTCTGCCATAGCATGATTATTAGTCATATTTGTTTTAAGTAGCCATCGTTACCATGGAAACAAAAAGGGCGGAGAAAAAGTGCTCAGAATTGTTTCAAAATATTATACAACAGAAATGTAAAAATTGTTCTAAAGCTTTCAATTCCCCAAAACGGAAAAGTAGACGGAATTATATGAAAATGATAGAAATTCTGTCTTTTATCAAAATTCTAGCCCTTTAGAAATACTACGGCTTCATTCCGTGTATGGCACTCGGTGGATGTCCTTAGTACTGGATTTGGCTTCCTATTTCGATATTTTTGGTAATGAGTACTTCTTTGTTTACAATTTTTTGATTATGGCTTTCCATATTATTTGATTCCAAACACTCCAAACACGTGTACAGCATAACAAAATTTACTGTTCATTTTTGCAACTTTGGTATTTTTGTATTTTTAAACAATATTTTAACCAGACTCAAGCTAGTGACCAATTTCTAGCGACCAATTTTGGGGTTTATCTAAAAACGAAAAATTAAATGCATACCGAAAAGAACCATAATGCATATTTTTTCTAGTGCCCAATTTCTAGCGACCAATTTTTGATTTTTTTTTTCAAGAAATACCATAATTGCTAGCGTTTCAATTGGGATCGCTTGAAAATGTACAGACAGGATGCTAAAGATTTATAGACACTATTCTGAGGGTTAAAATTTTCCTAATGACAACCATTGTAATGGAATCGAAAAATAAGGGACGGAAGGATCTTTTTGGGGTTTCCATAATTAGTTGTTATATTCAACGGGCTGATTCGGGATAAACCCGTAGCAATACCCATGATAAACGGAATAGGAATCTTCAATTTTCGGAATCAAGATTAAGTCATTTACTTACTGGGAAAATCAGGATTTTGTCATTATTATCACGTGAATCCGAGATCAGACCCCATTCTTCTCCCTCTAAAAGAACGGGAAGATAAAAAAAAACAGTTGGGATAAACATGTACAGGAAAGCCGACCGGGATTGGTTGTCTTATGTTAGCTCGAATCACAAAAAAAACTGTCTGCATCCGACTCCCTCCGACTTCATTTTAAGAACAATCAGACAGCAACAAAATAAATACTTTCATTTATCGGGTCAGACTGCTTCTCATCGATACTGGTATTTGTACGGAAATACCTGATGATTCCTTGCCAAATCCTGCAGAGTTTCGTGTATGATGCTACTGTTGTTCAATATTGAGGACGACGCGACATCTTTACAAATCTTTTTAAATGCAGTTTTGTCACAGACATAAATTCCAGAGATTCCAAGCTACGGGAAGTATCGTGATTTATCGTGTCTACCCCGACGCTATCAATATTGGCGCAAAAATTCATATAAGACTAGAATTCAAATATCTCACTATTTCCACGTATCGTCAATGAACTTAATATTTTGTATATCTCAGAAACTTTCCAAAACGGATCAAAAAACCGGATTTCACTGATGAAGTTGTTTTTACGTGCTTCCCACTGACTGCAAATTCACAACAAGTGTGGACCCAAATAGGTATCTCGCCTGTCGGCACATGGATAGGTGGGAAATTGGTAGACAAGATGCATAGGAAATGAGGAAATATACTACAAAATTAACCTAAATTACAACAATTTCAGTTATTAAGAAATGTATCTGATCAGAGAAACCTAAAGTGTGTGATCATTTAAGTCAAGGGCAAAAGTCTAATACCAGACTGACATAAACTACCCAAACCAAGTGACATACAAAATATTATTGATCTACCACTAATAAATGTCGAGAAATCGATCTAATCTAAAGGAAATTAACATGGTCACTAAAACTTCATTTAATAGCTCAAGGACAGAAACCATACGCCAGGCTGACATGTACTACTTAAGACCAACCTGCATACCTAATATTATTGACCTAGCACTTGTATTAATTGAGAAATTGATCAAATTAGAGAAGATTAAGCTGGTCATTTAACCGTGAAATTGAGGTCAAGGACTAATGTCATATGCCAAACTGTTGTTGAGAAAGTGATCTATTCAGAAAAACTTAACGTGGTCAGTGGACTGTTAAAGTGAGGTCAAGGGCAAAAGTAACATATCAGACTGACATGTACTACACATGACCGAGCTACATACAAAATATCATTGACTTACCACTTATAGTAGTTGAGAAATGGATATAATCAGAGAAATTTAACCTGGTCATTAGACCATGAAATCGACAAAAGTCATATAACAGATTTACATGAACTATCCAAGACCAACCTTCATACCATATATCATTGACCTACCACCCTTAGTTATTGAGGTAAAGATGTAATCTGAAAAAAAAATTAAACTGGTCACTAGTCAGTGAAATTAAAGTCAAGGTCACATAATTTTGTGTCCATCAGGTAGCACTTAATAAGTACTGCCACTGTACCAAATAAGGTGTTCCTACATAAAAGGGTTTTCAAACTATCCTGTATTTAGTAAAAGTTAACAACGCCACCACCACCGCCGTCGTCATACTTTGCACGCCTACATTTGTGTATGTCCCACTTTCGGCGACTTTTTGTTGCGGGCGAGACAAATACAATATAGCGAATGACGCCTCTCTCTACAATCTCGTGACGTCATGTAACCAAGGTAAAGAAAATGACTTTCCATACGATATACTAGGAGCTCCAAATCTCTTAATTTTTTTCTCTGCATGGTTTTGTAGAATCTTTTTACCGTTCAAGACGTAGTTTTATAAGTAGTGGTCTACTTGTATTGGCTCTTTATCTCTTTGACTGTTGATTTAGGCCAGGTAACAGAATAGTGGACTAGAGGCTCAGAGACTGAGCCTGTAAAAATGCTTCTATGCCATGCATGTCTAAATATGATGTTTATTACCAATGGGGTCTAATGTTTAGCATTTTTCTCCATTAGCACTAGTGTTTTTTTTCTCTAATTCTATTGAAATGTGTAAATTTTGCAAAGGACCTTCTCTACATTTTGTTAAATTTGCTTGAGCAGTTTCAGAGAAGATGATGGATGGTTTCTCATACCGGGCTAAAATGTTAAACGATGTTCTGCACTGGCGGCCATTTTTTTTATCGGATCTACATTGAAATGAGCAATTTTTGCACAGTACCTTTAGTACATCGTTCATGTAAAGTATGGTTGAATTTGCTACAGTGGTTTCAGAGGAGAAGATGAACATGTGATTTTACCATAGGGTCCAATGTTAAACTATGTTCCGTTCATACCGTACCAGTGATCACCGATGTCTAAGCACCTTGTCGCCCTTTTTTCAATGGAACGATGGCTACCTAAAATCAAGCTATGGCAGAACACGTTTTCTTATCTTATATGTGCTGCAAATTGTAAACCAATTCCGAGGGATTACAATTACGGTAGGTACTGCAGGCATATGTACACTATCTCCCTTAATTGTAATCGGTTACAATTAAGGGAGGTCCTGCAAACGTAAATGTAACCAGGATTACATTAAAGGATGGTCCTTAACCTTAAGTGTAATCGGATTACATTTAAGGTAAGGATTACACTTAAGGGCTCAACAGAGCTCTACTCTCACAACATTCAGATGGTAACTCTAGACTTATTTAAATTTAAAGTCCAATTTTGGTTTTGATAACTATTCAAGTGTAGTAAAAAAACTTTGACCTAAGGAGAAGTTTAATAAAATTTAGAATATCATCTTACATGTTAAAAAATGAGTCTGGTAGGTACCAGGGTAATCCTTCTGACAAACGACTTTGTCTGTGGTGTAGCATGGATGAGGTACAAGACAAATTTCATTTTCTCTATTTAACCATCTTTGTGCCATGGGCCAATTTTGGGCCAATATTTTTATACTCCGTTCAGTGCCACAGGGCCAATTTTAGGCCAATGTTTTTTTCATAACGTCACGAAAGGGTATCTATGACGCATCGCTATTCAAGGGTGTCTATGACGCAACGTCATTGTTAGTGCTCGACCAAGGCGTGAAAATGGCGGGAAGTTTTAGGAAATTGTTGAAATACATATTTCCTTGTTTTAAATGCAGTATAGGGTTGCTTAATCTATTTCTACATCTCATGAAATTTTTTATTATTTTTTTTCTAAATTTAAAAAATAAAGATTAAACAAATTGTAAGTTGTGTAGATCAAGAATGAGCAAATTTTAATGGCTTCAAATTTACTAGAACTTCGAACAATCTCCAAGATAGTTACCGCCTACATCTATCGACTTGAAGAGACATAGGTTGTCGAAGTGCAGGAACTACATTCGCAGTAACTTCGGCATTTTGTTATTTAAACATACGTGTATTTGCTTTATTTTTTTCTTTTATTTTAAATGTTTGTTTTTTTTCTATTTGTTTCCTGTTTATCAATTCCTTATCTTTTACGAAAGTGATGGGATTAACAAGTTGCCGAGGAAACAGAACATACATAAGCTATTTTTATACAAATTAAAACACGAAACTATAAAAAAATGTTGCCCTTTATATCAGAACAGCATCAAAATTGTCTTTATGAATCAAGAACAAAGAGTTATACATATTTCATTTTGGGTAGAAACAGCGTCCCGAGGTTTTAGGCCTATTCATTCTGTATAGTGAACAAAACAATCTATAAGTACAAAATAAATCTGTATACAACGATAGACAGAAATGTTCATACTTCCACGACCCTGCGATAGCATAGCAGTTTGGAATGGGTGGGGAGCGATTCCGGGTTCTTGTTCCCATGACTCCCGGTTCCCACATATAAGTTGATTCCCAGTTCCTGTCCATTTTTTTATTCCCGGTTTGACTAAATCCGACCACGGTCCAGTCCTCTAAAATCCCATGTTTCAGCCCCTGTGCCCGCCAAATTCGGGTGTGAATTCAGTCATATGGGTACCGTTTACTAGTATTATTATTTTTTTTTTTTACAAAACATGAATGATTGTTAATATTAATATTTGATGAATCACATTTTCTTTCTTCCTATCCGATTTGAGTTATTTTTGTAGCCAGATTCGAAAGCTAGGGACCTTCTTGATCTCGCTTAAGTTGAAGAATATTGTTCACCTCTTGTTGAAGACCCTCATTCGACATAAAGATGTAGACAGGAATAAAAGCCCTGTCCTTGATCTATGTATCATGTGCGTTTTTGTCACATGTACATTCACTCCATATCCTTTCATATATTTCTATTGACGTCAAACAGATTAATAACACAGCTAAATTTGCTTTCAGATAATTCATTGCTCAATTCAAAAATGATTTTCAATACATGCTTTATGCAGACCTTTATCACAAAACCTACACACAGTTCTAGATTGATGGCGACCACCGAAACCAGTATGGTCCGAGCAAACGCAACAATCCTTTACTCGTCCGTCCGGAAGCTTCCTTAATGTGATGCGTCTACTCCTGTTTTTCCTTCGGTTGCGATTATCGACTCTGTCGTCGTCAGCAGTTCTAACTTCCATATGCCCTGCTGCTAAGTCTTCAATAATACTCTGAATGAAAGCTAATCGCGATTTCAGTGGTCTGTCCGAAGAGTTTTTCTTGTAAAGTATATATGCAAGAACAACATGAAGCACAACAATAAAAGCGTTGTTCCATTGCTTTTTACCATGTAATTGTAGAGACTTTGTCTCATGTGCATTTACTCCATATCCCTTCATTGCTTATTATGCGTTTATTACAAATCGCTGCAACCAATTAAATACAACTTTTTTCCACACCTTGAGTGTTTTACGGTCGTCGTAGTAATATGTGACCATTGCGTCTGCTAAGTCCACCACACCCATATGTTTATTATAAAACGAAACCATTGTGGGTTTACCATTGTTTTTATTCGTAGCCAATTATTTTGTGCGTACAACTTTTACGGTTTTTCGCCTGCCTTCATGTTTATTATAGGAGGGTTCGCGAACCTCATTTGCGATGTCATAAAATCTAATTTACATATGCAAATTAGCAGTTTTGGTTGGCAAAGTCGTAGTTAGACCACGTTATAACAATGTAAAAATAATTTTTGATCTTTTGTCATTTTTTCATTATCCACCAGATTTTGGATCTGTAAAATTCCTAGTAAACTTTAAGATTTTCATATTTTTTCTGCCGATTTACTTTTTTAGAAGTTTGTGAAGAAAAAAATTAATGCGGTTTTAAAAAGTGACAAAATTGCCGATTTTTATATACTTAACAAAAATGCTCATTATACAGATATTGAAAATAAATTTATTTTTAAAAATTATACCCTGTAAAAGTGTAAACATTCAAAAATTTCGATCAAAAAGAATTATCAAGATACCTCAATTAACAATTTCGTAGGAGTGAATTGAAAATGAATTTTTTATGACCCTTTTTAATTATCACATTTTCTTGCCAACCAAATTTACATTTTCAAGTCTGTGACGTCACGGCGAACCTTCCTATAGACATTTTCAGAAATGAATAGATTTTGGTTATCTCCCTTGATTACGATAGGTACGGGTACCACAGACAGTACATTACTTATACTGATAAATTATTGGAAAATAACACTTCCTAGCTTTTATCATTTCACGGCATGAGTTTTTTTCATCTACATTTTAAAAAGTTTTAATTGAGCTTTGGTATTTTTTTTTAAAAATTTATCATTAATTATAAAATTTATAGGAATATCCAGAGATATATGCTTAAAGCAAATCTTATAGGACACTAAAATATTTCACAGAGTAATCATAAAACCTGAAATGATACGTGTAACACCAGGTGTGACTATCCCAATAAACAAGTTGTCAACCTTTCTTTTGAATATACTCTATGTTGTCCCACTTAACACAGGTACCTGTATTCCCTTTGAAATATGCAAGCTACTCTTTATTAACACAGGTACATGTTTACCCTTTGAAGTATGCAAGCTACTCTTAAATTTAGCTGAATGTGAAAAAAAATCAACAAGTTTTAAAACAAAACTGTTTTAAAATAAGGAAACAGTTTATTAAAAAATAATTTTTGTATAAAAAAGAAATAAACGAAGAACAAGATACAAAAAAAAACCAAANAAAAAAAAAAAAAAAAAAAAAAAAAAAAAAAAAAAAAAAAAAAAAAAAAAAAAAAAAAAAAAACATTTGTAATTTGTATAGCTACATTGTAGGTTAACCTGTCTTAAAATACTTACTTCAAACACAAATCTCAAAAGAACTTTTAAATTAATAGAAAATAGAAAATACTAGGCGAATTTCGCGGATGTAATATGGCAAAGTATAATATCAAATAACGTCAGAATACAATTTTTTGGAATGTGTATTGTTCGTGTTTTACTTGAAAAAGGGGTACTTTAAAAATACCCGACAACTCAGATACAATGTAATTGTAAAAAATTGAAGCTGACGGGGAATCCCCTTTTCATATATCATGATATTCGATCAGGGAAAATA
>MJUU01069956.1:39422-71752 GCA_002080025.1 Modiolus philippinarum | reverse complement strand
GCAGAACATAGAAAACTTGCTATTAAGCATTTTTTTTCAGGTTAGCGACACAGGTTCATTCTCTGTTCGTTTAGTTCAGATATTATTGAAATGACTATACCAATGGCTATCGGACGAAAAACTGCTTCCCGAATGTTTATGTGTATTAACAAATTAAGATTTTTAATTGGAACATTATGGTTGTATTCACGCATTTTGTTTTTTGTTTATTGTGGTTAAACGTTACATACCATTTTTAAAGACTCTTGAATAGCATTTAAATCGGTGTTGAGACATAATTAAAAGAGAAATACATAAATGAAAAGTGCATTATGCATTAATTCATCTCCCTTCATCTCTGGATTACACATTTTAATACTCAAAGAAGTTAAGTTAGATTCCCAGTTTTAAGTAAATAAGTACTGAAATATAAAATAAAAAGCTGAAACAATTTTAAAAGGCGCTTCAACTTTAATAGTGTGCACTATTCTCTATAATTTTGATTCCTGAAGTGGAAAATAGTTAAAATCCTACAGGGTTGTTGCACTTAATTTAGAAAGCTCGGTTACACATTTAACCCAATGAAAAACATGAGTTTAACTGTAACTAAAACGAATAACATATAAACTTTTAACATTTAGAAATGGAATATAAAATGCTTTATCTTCGCAAAATTCTACAGCATTCTGTCTTATATTCGTGGTTTTATTTACGAAAATGTACTTCCCGTACCATCTACAACCTAATTGGTCACGTGATATAACCTCATCCAACAACTGACATGTCCACATCAAAGAATGTCAAACCCACATCAAGCAATGGAAGAAACACATTATGTAATGAAATATTTAAACCTTATAAAAAAGTTAAATCCTCAACGCTTAATGCTAAAACCTAATTGATTAGTGCCTCTACGACATTGAAAAGTGATATATCCTTATAAATTAATTGTAATTACGAACTGACGATTTATCATTACGAAATAACAAAACCACAATACATAATGAGCCAACGACATAACGTAAAGTCAAATACACATCACGTAATGTTAAAACTTCATTGCCTAACGACAAAACCACATTACCTACTGCCACAGCCACATTAAATAATGACAAACCCATATCAAGTAATTGTGCGACCACATCATGTAATATCAAATTATCATTAAGTTATGACAATACCATATTGAGTAACAATAAAACATCATTAAGAAATGTAAAAACTATATTATGCAATGACAAAATATCATTAAGTAATAATAAAACTACTTTCCTAACTGACAAAACCACAATTCGTAATGAAACAACCACATAAAGTAGTGGAAAAACCACAATATGTAATGAAATAACTAGAATACGTAATGAAGAAACCACAGTACGTAATGAAACAACCACATCACGCAATATTTAAACCACATTGCCTATTGACACAACCACATTGCCTAATGACACAACCACATTGCCTACTGCCATAACCACATTAAATAATGCCAAAACCATAACAAGTAATTACGCAACCATATCATGTCATATCAAAATTATATTGGGTAATATTACAACATTATAATGAAATGTCAGAACCATATTATATAATAACAAAATATGATTAAGTAAACACGACACCACATCAAGCAACGTCAGAGCTCCACATAAGACAGCTGTGGCGTTCCATAACTACAGGTAGGGTGAGAATTCTTGATCTTGCCTTTTCACCGGTGTTAGATTCATATAGTCTTGTACCGCCCGGTACAAGACAGAATTTACCAAGCAACGTATTCTGACGTCATTGACGTCTCTTAGGAATGACGGATGACAAGAACGGCATGGTGGTGAATAAATCGTAGTTTGTGATTACAAAAGTGAGAAAATAAATCAAACACCATTGAAAATGAAATTTAGAAATCTCAGACACCCTCGGGTAAGATTTCAATGGTTCTCTGACTCGGAAAGCCTCGTCAGAGAAATATTGAAATCTTGCCCTTGGGTGTCTGAGATTTCTTGATCTTGCCTTTTCACCGGTGTTAGATTCATATATTCCCTGATCTATTTTTGCGTACGTGACAGCTGTGATAAATGTTATGTCTACCTCGAGTACATAATTGAGTGGTGATCATAACGTTTTCTCACTAGAAGTAATGTATATTTTTATCCAATCAGAAGAGAAAGAATTTCTAGTCATTTTATAATATATGTTATTCGGGAATCATTATAGGGAACACGACTTCATATTCCCTGTTTGCATGTTACTTTTAAAGCTATCTCACTTGTGTCAGGATATATCCATAAATATTTTCAGTGTTAATTTTACGTACAAACGTCCAAACGTTTAGATTTTATCTGCACCGAAGAGGCATAATTTGTCAAAATGCGCATATGCAGAAACTAAAGACACAGTTACTTCGGTATTTAGTTATTAGTTACCACTGGATCGATGCTACTGCTGGTGGACTGTTAGACCCCGAGGGCATTCCATTTTTTAATAATTAAAAAACCAGCTGGTATTTTCTTAAAAAAAGTTTATGTTCAAGAGAAGAAGAATACCAAATCGAAAGACAAAGCTTCCATGATGTATGAGAGGAAAGATGACATGGAACATTATTCGAAAGTGGCGTAAACTAGACATATCTGTTTATCGTCTTTCCCTCCGCCTATCTCAGCCTACAGAGCCCTTCCACAAAAGCCAAGCCCGGTTGACCCGAACTTATCAAGAGGTTGACCTGGACTTATCAAGTCAATTCTCCCAATGTTTGACAAGCAAATCCTTTTTATCGGGTTCGCAAGAAATAAATCTTAATTGCATAAAGAATCTATTATATTTTCTGATTTTAATTTTGTAAACAAATTACCGTCACCAATACACAAAAATAAAAACGAGACGTTCGAAAAAATACGGAAACTAGGTCGCTGATAACTTCAGCAGAGCCACCATTTTGTTTACATTGTGACGTCATAAAAGTGCCTAGGAACTCGAAGACAAATGTAAACAATGAGAAGTTCTGCAATAAAAAAAAACGACTTTATTTCGATTTGCTAACAATGTTCGATCAAAAAGATCTAAATTTAATAACGTTAGCCGACAAAAGGTATTGTGAAGTGATAAAATAACAACAAAACATTTCCCATTAAAAAGAAATGAATGAACCTCATTTCCCGCGCAATCTTGGGAGAAGTTGACACAAAACCTAATAAACTTTTGTATAGAAATAAGAAATAAAAGACAATAAACAAGTTATCTGAATTTTGAAAGCTGGAATATTGTAAAATATCATCCCCTCGCCAGAATATGAAGCTTGGGGCTCGTTCGCTGCGCTCACTCGCCCCTGTGCTTCATATTCTGGCTCACGGGATGATATTTTACGATATACAGATGTCAAAATCCAGATAACATATACATATCTGATTGGCTGCATATTTTTCAAGAGGAGGAAAATGGAAAGGCTGCTTTAATAAATCATGTCAAAATAAAAACAACATGTAAAAAAATAATAAAAAGGACAGATCTTTGTCACAATTTAAAGTAAGCAAGGTGAAAAAAGCCACCCTGGGGTTCAATCCATAATTGAGGCATTTTCAAGCGAAGAAATATGAAATGATTTTTACACATATCCAATTGATAACATTATGATGCGGAAATAATCTGAGCATTGTATGTGTCATTGAAATATAGTTCATGATTAACCAAAAAAGGGATTCCATCCCCCGGTCCCCACCCTTGGATCCACAAATGCTTAATTAAAGAATTCATCCGCATCATTTACAATTTTGTACGACGAACAACAATAATTGTTGCTATAAACAACGGGACTTGCATATTAAGTACTACTCTTTCTAGTATGCAGAATGCAGAAACCCGATTTTTCAAACCGTTATTCTTGGACATGCAGCTTCAAAAATATTGAGAGATAAAAATCTTGGGAGTCTATCAATGAAAGTGGGTTGCAGCTACGAGACTAGTTAACAAAGAATTTTGGCGAATAGTAAATGAAAAAAATAAATAGTACAGATCCAGTGAATTACTAACCTTCATTTTAACATTATGAATCCGAAAAGGGAATAAAGAAATATGGTAATGCTGTCCAGGCATTTTTTCAGCTAGAAAAGATAATGCTAGTAAACAGTTTGATTTGGATGTTGTTGAACAAGTTTTATGAAGTAAGTGAAAACTAGGTATATCAGCTGCCATCAAAAGAATTATGATGAGATTGAAGGGTAGTAATTTGGTAAGGGTCAAACTTCATTTCATTTCATGCCAAGTAGCTCTTTTCTTCAAATTCCAAAGAGAGTCGAGACAGAAGTTCCATAGATTTGCTTTCTATATGATAGTTTGATCAAAATAGTGCAGACAGTGATGAAATAATACGTACAAAATGTTTTTATGACCGACGACCAATTTCATAGTATGGAAAACCGATTTTATTCGGAAACTTGCAATATCTAAATAATGAAAAGTTAAACGCTAAGGATCTCCTTCTTGTGTAGCTCTGTCATTTGCTGATATTGGCTCCTCTGTTTAGATTCTTTTAGTAATTTTGTTCTCTCACGGCGTTTAGTTACTTTTCGGTTTCTGGATTTTCGAATATATTTTGATTTTATCTGCACTGAAGAGACATACGCTGTCGAAATGACCATATGCAGAAACTAANAAGGTGTATCTCCCTCTTGCATAGCTCTGTCCTCTAATTGATTTGTAATTTGTTCTCTCACAGCTTTTAAATATATTTCGGTTTCTTTATTTCCAAATTTTTTTTATTTGATCTTGTCTGAAGAGACATAAGTTGTTGAAATGGCCTTTTACAGCAACTCAATTCACAGGTACTTCAACATTTCAATGAGTAGCACGCTCACTGATGAGGAACCAAACTTTGGTGATGGCAGCTAGAGATTTCCTTAACTTGTTGAGTCCATCTGCCAAAAGAAAATATTTCTTGGAATGACATATTTTTATTTAGCATTTTCTCAATTTTTTTACAGAAACTTTTACTATCTTAGAAGATCATTCAGAGTGCTAGACGCTGCAACCTAAGAAACAGAAATGACAAGAACCCCTGTGGTGAATTCAATTCCCTTGTAAGAGAATTAGTTGTACAGTTATTAAATGAATACATTGCCTGGTAAGTTTTACAGGTTGAATTGAAAATAATTTAGGATACAAGTGTGTACTACAGGATCTGTCACAAGAATGGAGTAATGTGTTTGGGTTTTAGTGTCATGACGGTGGTCAAAAGATTTGAAAAATAGTAAAGAAGTACCTATAATTCTACATGGAAATTTTGATATGCAGCAAGGATTTTCAAAAAAAAATGTCAGAATTAGGAAAAACATGCTATGTGAAGAATATAATTACGGCGGAGAGTAATTTCATCAAAATAGAAGAAAAAAAATCTTAATCATTAGTGTGGGTGAGCCGGGGTCAATAATCCTCTGTTGGTTAAATAACCAATCATCTGCTGACATAGCAACACGGTAGTACTAACAAAGCCATGCTACTTTACTTGGATATAACGCTCAAGTTATCGTGAAATACTTCTACATCAGCATTTAAATTCAGTGACTTTCATTGTATGTGATAAATTCTGAACAATGAAGGGATATGGAGTAAATGCAAATTAGACAAAGTCTCCACAAATACATGGTAAAACAAGCCATGGAAGTTTGACAAATGGGGACATGTATGACCTATGATATGACAGGCTAAATAGGGAGTTTGATGAGGCAATGAAAAATCATTTTTGAAGTTGGGCCATCGCTTAGATATGTTATTGGATAGACCTGCCAATCATATCGCTGCACAGAATTGAGAAAATAAATAAAACGTTATAATTTCCGCCCATGGAAAATATCTAGTAGAGTCTGGCCTAACCATATGTCACAGGAAAACACTCAAGTCGTGTGTCAGAAGAGAAACCATAAAAAGTACGCAATCAAGCTATGTATTCAAAGATAAAGGTACGAGTCAATGGGGGAAATCTAGATCCAAAATTCATCCACGTGATGCCTCTAAAGATAGACAATGAAAAAGATAAAGATAGACAATGAAAAAGACCTGTCAATATTTCATATAAGCCAACCTTTGAAAATTTTCCATTATATCTATATGCTAAATTGTTGATTGAATTATTAAAATGGTCAGAAAATTCTTACTGATGTCATTTTCTAAGGATGTTGTTTGAAATGCAGGAGTGATAACAAAATTACCGAATAGAGTTGTCAAGAGCCGAAGTCCATGAGACAAAAAAAAACAAATCAGGTGGAACCAAAGGAAAAAATATCGACCGCAATGGTCCTGGCTTGGTACAGGCATTTTAAGAAATGGTGGATTTGAAATGAAATATTGACTCAAATAAAAAAAAATCCCAATTATCTCCTTATTAAAAAAAAATCCTGATTATTTGGAGCTTAAATGTGCTTGACAGACTGTTCTTATATAATTTGACATTTTACTTTTAAGGTTTTTAAATTCTTCGTCGGTAATTTCTGTTGATTTTGATCTTCCAAATAGTTGGACTTATCTGCAACGATAAGACATAGATAGTCGAAATTGTTTTATTTCGAGTGATTTAGGCACATTTATAAATCATTTCGGTAGAACAAAAAAAAAAAAAAATTACACATATATTGTTTTTCTCTGTTTTTCTGTTTAGCCATAGAACCGGTTGGGCTCTAGTGCTGCTGTTGAGGAATTAATTTCCGAAATAGCCATACAGCTATTAAAATTAATTGCAGTTGGAGTTAGCATATGTGTTATGGTATCATGTTCATTTCCTTCATATCCTTTCGTAAAATATTTAACCCACCATTTCTTTTGAAATTCCTGTACCAAGTCAGGACCATTGCGTTTGACAATTTTGCCTGTGGTTTCCACCTGAATTATCTTTTTGTCTCATGAACATCGGCTCTTGACCACTCTATTCGGTAAATTTGTTATTATCCTCATTTTGTGTTATACAAACCAATCATTACACTTTTCATATGCACATTTTGAATTTAAAAATCACGAGATTTTAGCATTTCTCATATAAATCTTAAAATATTTCCATGGGAAGTGAGGGAAATCATAACGGTAACAAGAGTATTCAGGACAATTCTATAATACAATTGCCACCTTGTGGTCAAGCTAAGTTGCAGGAATGGTTGTGTAATCAAATACATTTGAAAAAGTTATCCGTGAAGGTTGCAAATCCTACCAAGCTTGAAAGATATTGACCGTTATTTTTTGCTTTAAAATGCCTTGATGCATGATCTTTCAAATGTCTCGATTTCATCTATAATGAAGTGACATAAATGCTTTATGTATATTTATTACATATGGGGTCCATTCAATAAATGTGTCCCTACCTGAACCTCTTGACCAATGAAATGCAGTGATGTTGTGACTGACTCATTGATCGATTCTATATCAATAACTGGCTCCTTTGTAAAAAGATGACAAAAAGCTACATTATGCATGACTGTACACAATATTTGTCTGTTTCCTTCAACATTTGATGACATTGTGTTTTCTTTAACACAGAAGTTGACAAAAGATATACACGTCACAATCTGACGGTGGGGACAGATTTATTGTTGGTATTTGGTTATTTCATCCTGAAATACCACAATGGTGAATAAAAGGATATGGAGTAAATGCACATGAGACAAAGTCTCTACAAATACATGGTAAAAAAACAAGCAAAGGAACAACGCTTTTATTGTTGTTCTTCATCTTGAAGTCACCATGAGGCCTTCAACAATGAGCTTTGCTCATACCTCATAGTAAGTTCAAGACTNGAGTAGCAAGCTCCCTGATGAGGAACCAAACTTTGGTGATGGCAGCTAGAGATTTCCTTAACTTGTTGAGTCCATCTGCCAAAAGAAAATATTTCTTGGAATGACATATTTTTATTTAGCATTTTCTCAATTTTTTTACAGAAACTTTTACTATCTTAGAAGATCATTCAGATTGCTAGACGCTGCAACCTAAGAAACAGAAATGACAAGAACTCCTGTGGTGAATTCAATTCCCTTGTAAGAGAATTAGTTGTACAGTTATTAAATGAATACATTGCCTGGTAATCGACGAATGAAAAGTTTTACAGGTTGAAAATAATTTAGGATACAAGTGTGTACTAAAGGATCTGTCACAAGAATGGAGTAATGTGTTTGGGTTTTAGTGTCATGACTAAAAGTTGAAGTTGGTTAATTCATCAAATCCTGCGACGACTGGTCGTTTTCATTTTCCCTCCGATTTTTTTTTTTGCATAATGTGCTAAATATCATGCAATGGGTTCGTTTCAAATTACAGATTTGTGATTTGTGCAGCTGACGGATAATGAAATAATATGGCACAAGAAACGTTATTTATTAAAGGAGTGATGACACTTATAGAGAAGTTACACTTAATCGTCAAGCGATTGTATCATGCATCTACATTTACCTCATAGTACTTGTAAGTATATATGTATATCATCTTTTTGACAAGAAAAGGAAATTCAAATATAAAATATTAAATAAATAACAATACATCAACTTTTTTTTCATGAGATGAAAATGAAAATAATATTAATAAAAATGTAGTATTTTAAACCAAGTACTTACTGTTTTAAAAAATATCATTCAAAGGCTAGACAAACGGAGTGCTATTTTGTCACAAGTTTAGATCATGTGATCAAACAAAACCTTTGAACTCAAAATTTTTAGTGACCATGTTAATCCCGAAAGAAGTACAAATATGTGTACGATAAGGGACTAAACAGATAACAAATATTATCTCAATAATATAAACATGTAGAAGTTTAAAAATGTACTTAATGCCCTTATTATTTTCCGACACCACATTTTTTTCATGTTGTCCTACCACTTCGTGAAAAAAAAAGGAATTTGTGTCACACATAATAACATGAACATTCTGGGTAAAGCAAATATTTTTTAAAGAATCTTCTGGCTTTTACCATAGTACAAGTGTACTTAGTACAAGACTCGAGAAAGATTATTGCAAGCGAGTTTTTTGCAAGTAAGAAAATAGTAAGACCTTATATTTGTCACTGTTTTATAGCGAGTAATAGCGGAATCTAAAATGAGGACAAATATAAGTTCTGGCCATTTTCTTATTTGCAACGAAGTGAACTGCAAACGTCAGTCGATTCTACCTTTACGTATATCAATAATGGTGTCACCAGTGCTGAAAAATGCGGAACTTGTTCCTCAACGAGTTTATTCCATTGCGTTGTTCGATCCGAATGACATTATTGTCGATATTTTCCTATCTTTACCGAGATTTTAGATGCGAATCCATATCTATGTG
This sequence comes from Modiolus philippinarum, assembly GCA_002080025.1. Taxonomy (NCBI): domain Eukaryota; kingdom Metazoa; phylum Mollusca; class Bivalvia; order Mytilida; family Modiolidae; genus Modiolus; species Modiolus philippinarum. Next base: position 62,494 of record MJUU01069956.1, on the reverse strand, counting down.
TCTAAACGTAGAAAACTGATATAAGTATACATGACATTTACGTATGCCATTAGCACTGCTTATAACTTAAACTGTTTTCTGCAATAACTGCAACATGCTGCTGCAACATTGACATATGATTAGGTTTTTCATTCCGTAAAACCGGTTTAACCCACCATTTCTTTTGAATTTGCTGTACCAAGTCAGGACCACTGCGGTCGACAAGTTACCGGAGGTTTCCACCTGATTTGTTTTTTTTGTTTTTTTTTTTTGTCTCATGGACTTCGGCTCTTGACAACTCTGTTCGGTAATTTTGTTATTACACCCATCACAAGGGTAATAAATTTAAAATAGCTTTCAGAAAGTACTGACTGACATTCGCAACTGAAAGTTGGACATTTCCAAAAAGTTTCGAGTTTATAAATTTCGATTTCGCTAAAAGCTTGTGCTTCACTCTATACATTTTAAGAATGTAGAAAAAGTAACATTTTAGCGTTGTCACAAAATTTTGCTTTACAGCAATTCGCTTGATATACACATTATGGTAGTAAAGCAATTCTTAGCAAAGTAGACTAAGTTGAGGTTCCATTCTAATCTTTTCGTGATGGGAAAAATTATATTTTTAAAATAATAGTGTAGAATTCATGATTTCGAGCTGATGATTTATCACATATTTCTGTCGGAATGGTTGATGTGAATTCCTGCTTTCGAGCTGATGTTATAACATACTTCTTCCGGAATGGTTGATGTGAATTCATGGTTTCTAGCTGATGATTATCACATACTTCTTTCGGAATGGTTGATGTGAGTTCATGGTTTTTAGCTGATGATTATCATAAACTTCTGCCGGAATGGTTGAGGTGAATTTATGGTTTCTAGCAGATGATTATCACATACTTCTGCCGAATTGGTTGATGTGAATTCATGCATTCGAGCTGCTATTATAACATACTTCTACCGGAATGGTTTGATGTGAATTCATGCTTGTACAAATGGAAGAGTGTGATATAAATGTACATGACAAAACTCCCAAAATTACATGAATGGAACAAGGGACTTGTTGTTGTTCTTCATTTTGAAGTCACCACAAGGTATTAAACATTACAATTCGAGTTCATGTTAAATGTCATACACACTTCATTTTCAAGAACTTACTCAAAGAGACAGATCATTTGATTTTCAGGACCTTCAATTTTCATCTGAGCCGAGATTTTTTGGCCACCCAGGTGATGGTTTGAGATTTGTTTTTTAAAAGATCGGGGCGATATTTTTTTCTCATCCTTGCGTATATTTGCAGAACGTCGTTGATAACTTCAGCTGAAATAGCGATCTGGACTATGTATCCAGTGTCATAATTGCTTTCATTTTGTGTGCAATTTCATAATTACAGTACAAGAAGAACAAAAATCACTTCTAATTATTTGAATAACTGCATGTCAAGAAATTATTAACTGTTAAAATTTTGTATAAATCGAGCAACATATAATTTCTACAACACGAAATTACGGAAGCGTATGGGGGACATGTGAATTTTTTTCAAGTTTCGACTTTTAAATTTTCGAAATTTCAGCTTTAACTTACAATTTCGACTTTTTCAAACTCGGAATATAAAAGTTCACCTTAAATTTTGACTTTTCCTAAATAAAAATTTTGACTTTTTCAAACTCGAAATTTCGACATTTTCAAGCTCAAAAAGTCAATATTTCTACTTTAAAGTAAAAATTCAAGTTTAAAAAAACTAGAAATACTGCGTTTGAAAAAAAAAATTAAATTTGAGATCTAAATGACAATGTTTTGAGTTCAAAGTCGAAATTTTTTAGTTTAAAGGCGCAATTTTTAGTTTTAAAGAGTCGAAATTTTAACTTCGTTAACATTTTTCCTATATCCCAAATACGTATCTATAGTAAACTGTAATACAATTATTAAAATTTAAAAACTACTGAAACTAAAATTATTTCTAAATTATTAGAAGAAACTGCCCGTCAGGGTCTTAAATGGTGAACATTTTCTGAAAATCGGACAAAAAATTAGCTCTACTGAATTTTTTAAACAGCGTATGTTTAAACAAAAAATGTACAAGGAAGTATGAAAAAGAACAAACAGACTTTTGTCCACATGTCGTACTTACATTTTACACACTGCCGTCACGTTATCGGAGTTTAAAAGATTGGTCGAAGTTCGACCAGTGAAAAATAGCAACCCTGAAATGTGTAGTATTTGCACCGGTATATCAATATTCAATATATGTTCTGATTCATTTCGGTTTGAAATTGAAAATGAAAGTGAAAATTAGATAATGCTATGAATGACCAAATTCTTGATTGTTAACAAATCTTGCTGTTTACGCTGTTAAACTGTGCAACGTTGCCCAATTTCAAGCATTTTAAAACTGCATGGTTCTTTGTCATAATACAATGTAATTACTAAAATTACGTAGTATGGGCGGTCGAAAGTCTTATAGGTAATGTTAGCATTTTATTATTTTATAACAGAGTTCTATGCACATGGGTCAAAATCACTGCAAACACATGGTTAAGGCACGGACCAGATGAATTTGGAGGGGGCTGGTATTTTCATCAGAGCTGGGCCAGATTGTTTTTATTTTTTTCAATGTGCACTATGCCAGGAAATTTTGTTGAGCCGCGTTTTTTTCCTATTGGACAGGTTGAGGGCCAGATTATTTTTTCTGAATTATTTTGGGCAAAAATGGGGGCCAGAATTTTTTTTCCTAAAAATACCAGCCCCCCTCCCCGAAAACAAAATGGTCCGTGCCTTAACCGAACAAAGGAACAACACTTTTATTGTGGTTCTATTTTTAAGTATTTTTACTGTCTTACGGTACTTGAAATGTTACAACTTCTGCTTTTTTGCACATGAATTTCTCCGATGTTATGCATGTAAATCAGATATGATCATACATATCAACTGAAAATAAAGCACTGTTGACAGAGCGCTGTGTACATGTGGATTTTCGTGTTTTTTTCATGGTCCCATCGGTTGAAAAACACAAGTGTTGGGTTTTTCTATTTTGGAGGAGAACAGGCAGGAAAAATTCTTTAGAATTAGCTTGATTCTACTTAAGTATAACGGAGATTTAAAAGTGCTTTTCTAATCACTGACTAATTGAGAATTGGCGATTTTAGCCGTGATATGGTAATTTTTTTATATTCATGCAAAAACTGGAGCCGAAATGTGCAGCAATATAATCAGCAGAATGTAAAACCACTTATCTGGAGGAATTGGCGGTGTTAACAACATTGAGCGTAAATATATTCTGCACTATTTTGAAGCGTGATCATAACCAGAAGACGGATCCATGCTTGATTATTTCCATTTCGAAAAGCAAGATTCAGTTTTCCTTTACGAATTCAAAAACATCAAAGTTGTCTTTCATTTTTTCTCCTATAATGTGACTTCGAGTTCCCTTTTCTCCAATTTTACATTGCCTCGCTAGTCCATCTGACTGGCTGTAAATATGATAATAAATTGATTATGAATGTAAATTCAAGTTGCACTTTAATAAATTATTTATTCATTCATCCATTCATTTATTCGTATAATTTCATTTAAGTACTTGTTTTGCTAATGAATTAATAATTAATAAGTTGCAAAATGTGTAAAATGGTGATAGAAGGGGGTTATACACAAAAATGCAAGCAAAATTACACAAAACAATACACTGCTCAATAGAAACGTATTTGTCGTTAGTAGAGACATAACGTACCACCAACTACGTAAATTTGCGGCATTTGTTGAAAAAATAAAAATGAAGAACACACACTAAGTGAAGTTCAAGAAAATAAACGATGGGGCCATATGATGTTTGCTGTATTTATAAATGATAAAATACCGATATTATTTCACGATCTCTGTCACATTTGCTTTTTGGTTTGCTTGGAATCCTCAAAGTTCCAATCTACAGGATTAATCATCTGTGTAGTTTTTTTATATGTCCAGTATGGTGTCATTAAGAAGGTCACTAACACAAGCTGAAGATAAAGAACTATAAACAAAGCTAATGGCATGGTACCCCAAATCTGTCCCCAGTTTTTGTATGTGTCATACCACATGGAAAATTCAACTACAGAACGTAAATGGAAAGTATGGACAAGCAGAAATTGATTTACTTTCCAAAACATTGAGTCTGCATGGCCTGCTTTCAGCACGATCCAACACACGGCGGAAAAGGGTGTGCTCATCTCGAGAAGTAGTCCTCGAGTTCCGAAAAAATGGCTGCTTTCAACGACCAACACAATACTGAACCCTAAGAGAGAAATCCAATGATGTACATTTAATAGAAAACTGAATTTTTTGTACACGATGTCGGATAAAGAGACTGCCGAACATTCAAAAATGAAGAATCCCACTGTTGTTGTCATAGCAACATAGCCTGTTGGATTAGTTGCAAAAATAACATCCTTCATTAGTTCGTCATCCATGAAAAATGCCCAGATTCCTATTATCGTACAAAATATTCCATAAACTGCTCGTACTACGGCAAGGTTCCAGAATATCTTTTCTTTGTTTCTCAAAGTTTTATATGTCTTAACAAGACTTCCAAGAGAATGAGAAATAAAATACACACAAAGAAAGAAAGTAAACGATAAACATATAAACATTAGTTTTACAGATGTACGTCGAAAGTCTACATCGGCCAAACCTGGGAAAATGCGTTCCACCAATCCCATTGTTTGGCTTCTGAAAAAGAAAACATTGTAACAATTGTATATACAATGTAAATAGAAACTTTGAGAATACTTCTGTTTGTCCAGAACTTTGTTTTGCATGAATTTGTAAAAAAATTTAAAAAAATGTTTCTCGCTTTCTGCAAATATGTTTACAAACCAATAAAATTAATAAAGTGGATTTAAACAGGCTTTTATGCACATACTTTGATTTATTTGTTCTTGAAATTGATCGTTTTTTAAAATGCATATGTATTCAAATAACTACATTTTGCTTTAAAGCATACCGTTGATATAGGTTAACGTCCTCCTGGTAGTGTACAATATAAAGTGACCTGTCCGTGGTACGAATATGAACTGAATCAATATCATATGACTGTTTACACTGGTCAGTATTATTCAATATTGGTAGTATTATCATAAGTTTATGTTATATTTAATTAAATTCAAGTACAAATAGACTGGTTAGGCTCTGTCCAATAGGAAGACCGTTGTTGGCAAGAATATCGGCGTAAATTCTGGAACAGCATCGTGATGATTTTTTTTTTCAAAGACACGTTGTCCCATGTACAATTTATATATACCGACGAAGCATCTTGGAAACTGTAAAAATATAAACACTCTGGCTATTGTGACAGGTTTCAATTCTGCTGATGCAAAATTATTTTTTAAAGTAACTGATCAGCATTTTGTGGCAAACATCGTCTTTAACAAATACATCGTTGTAAATGTTCAATTTGACTGATGTTACATTTGTTGATCGTTTCACCTTTGTTAGCTACTTAAAATAGTATATAATCAACTTTAAAATTGAGACCATAAAATGGAGTATAAATACATCCATTTGTTGTCTCTATGCATATTTTAGTCACTAAATAAAGAGCAGTCTTTCTTTTAAGTTTTAAATTAAAACAAAGGATATGGAATAAATGCACATGAGACCAAGTCAAAACAAATACAGGGTAAAACCAAAAAACCAAACAATGGAACAGTGCTTTTTTATCTCGAAGCCATGAAATGGCTGGAGAGATATTAATTTGACAAGAAATATCACGTGAGGCTTCAAGCCTATTAACAGCTCTTAAAGATGATCTTCCGATAAAATATAGTGCGCAAGTTTCTTGTGTTTTACATTGTGTTTTTAAGTTATATTTCTTCATTTTCTTGAGTTGAATACGGTTGAATACGGTGTTGTTATATTAGATTGAAAACAAGATGCATGTTTATCAAGTTACTCGTCACGTTTTTTATATTGCGTCTCGAATCAACAAACCTGTCGCGCAGTAATTTGTCAAAGATAAAAACTGTGTCAGTGTATTGCACGTATTACGGAATAACTTAATACATGCAGACGTATGCAGCAGTTCTTTGAATGACTACAAAGTTTTGCCACGTGTAGTTTTTCGGGGCTTCGAGATTCAGCTCCATCGGAGCTTTGATTTGTTCTTTTTGTTCTTCATCTTGACGTCACGATGAGACTTTCAACAATGAGCTTTGCTCATACCTCATAGTAAGTTCAAGTACTGGTTTGGGCAGAATTCATTGCCAGTCAATGTAACATCCATGTCTTATGGCAGGTTTACTCTGCCGATCAAAGCAACTCGACCGAACTCGATCTATGAATATTCATGAATATTCATTGATCGGGACACTGATCTTGAATGCTCGTGTTCGGTCTACTAACCAAATCGGGGCGATCTTACTAACTCTGCTGAACTCGAGCTGTGTTCCCGAATACTTTTGACATGTCAAAAAATATCGTGAAGAGGTCATGTGCATTATATATCGAGAACAGGTCGGGAATCAATCGGGGTCTGATCGAGGTAGTCGTGAAGAGGTCGAAAAGGGATCGGTCTTGATCGAGTTTTAAAATTTTAGCAGATCATGCCGATTTATACCCGACTTTAACTCATTCACTTCTCGATTTATACCGAGTCGCTTCCAGATCAACTCGATTAGTACTCGATCATTACTTGACTGACACGATTCTATCATTTTTTCTATACAAGATCTTCCCGACCATAACCCGATTTTTTCCCGACCTGTATCCGACTTTTACTCGACCACTCAAGACCTTTACTCGATTTATCACGAAAGCATGTTATCTTTTCACAAGTGAACAACATGAGGCTTTCAAGAGCCTCATTGTCTCACTAGGGTCTTACTTCAGTTTTTAAAGGAGCCATCCAATGGACCCCAATGACTATTGTGATCAAGTTTGGTTGATGATCATCTTTGATATGATGAGAATCTGCCAGATACTATCTCAAGTCGGACCAGTCAAGGACTATTGTTTTCAATTTTAGCCAATTGGCAAAGTAATTTCTGAGTAGAAGATCTCAGAATGCCTAAGTAAGGTCGAATATTAAATTATATTCCCCGTTAGATTGCATGCAGACAAGATAGACACTAGTTTGAAATTGGAACATCCAAGGGCTATTTTGACCAAATTTGGCTGCGATTGGTCCAGCGAAAATCCTTGTGGTACAATGTTTAACTTTGTCCCCCTTTGGCGGTCAAGTTGTATTAGCTGACGATATGGCAGACACTATTTTGAAAAGGGACCATCATTTGGCAATTGTACCAAGTTTAGTCTAATTGGCTTAGGGGTTTCAGAGGTAACGTTTGAATGAGTTTTCCCATAAGATGTAATTTGATACTATATTCCCAGTTGGCGGTTATATTTGATTGGACATGACGGTTTTTTTCACATTGAACCATGACTCTGCGATTTCTGGGTATTATATATTTGAATGCAAAGTTCGTGGACAATGGCCACAAAATAATGGCAAAAGCTTATCTGGCTATATCAGGATTGTAGAAAAGAATATCAGATTGGGCATGCTACTAGCAGAATAAAAGGATGACGTGCAGAGGGCTTAAATTTAATTTTACACTTTCTAAAAACCAGATTTTTACACAGAATTTTTACACGGAAACTACTGTAAATCTAGTTACCACCCATATCATGTGATGATAGGTCTTCTTTTTTATATATCAGATTAGTCCTACATTTAATGACAGGAAAATCGCACAGTCGCATTCTGACGCATGATGAGGAGGATGACCTGCTAGTATGTGAAAGCGAACATTCTTTCCTCTATTATGATGACTTTGAAGCATTTACTATTGTCTAACCCAAAATACGCGCCTTCTGTGTCAGATCCGCCTTCTCTGCTACTCTATATCTATCACAGTTATAATAATTTCCTTGAAGCATCAACCACATGGGCCACAAATTTTGCTGCTCTACCACCATGCTGAACTGTTCCCTCTATTTCACGTTTTACCCCATATATACAAACGTACTGACAGGACAAAACTCGAGCACATTCGACCATTTCACGATCTTCTCCCGAGCAGGTCTAGTTAATCAAACACAAATCGAGCTATGATCTGGCTAAATCTGACAAAGTCTGGTTGGTCGAATGAGGGTCGACCATAAGTCGTACGTGAATCGTAAAGTGATCGAGAATGGTCGAGTGTTAGTCCTGTTAAATAGGGTAAACATCGAGTGGACGTCGTGAGCAAGCTCGGTCTTTGAATTTTATAACGTTGATCGGGATGGTCGAGTTGATCGAGTTGGTTTGATCGGCGGTGTAAACCTAGCATTATTTAGCCCGTTGATTCGAGATCAGCGCTCTAACAATCACTCCTTCAGTGTTGTTTTGCATTATCTTTGTCAGTGTAATGTGTTCTACCTTTGGATGAAATTTAATTTATAAAAATCCAATTACGCCTTAAGCAGGAGTTCTGCATTAAAATTAAAGACAGAATCACAAGAGGACAATCTAGGATGACTGTTCAACGTGTCAGACATATTTTAACACTGTTTGATCGTAACTGGCAAAGTAGTCCAACATTTTGCAGTGTTTAATTCTGTATACGTCCTTGTGTTATGTGATGGCAAGAGCAAAGAAAATGAAAGATCTTTTTTTGAATTCGAAATGGCCATATGTAGAAAGAAAATTTACGGTAACTTCGGTATTTTCATATTCAATGCACCCTTCATGAAAACTCGTTCAATTTGATTCACAATTTTAGAGGAGTTAATGAAGATAAATAAAGTTACGTTTTCTTTATATGTATATGCCTTTTAGACAGCACATCTTTCCAATAGATGTTCCGGATTATTCCTGAATACGTGTTTTAGTCTACGTCATTTTGATTCAGGATGCGTGTCTCAGTGTAAGCCTGTAGTATATGTTTGAAAACTATACAAATTACAAAATATGAACCTTGTGTAGTAAGAAAGTTATAACAACTTTGACTGACTTCTGGTCTCCAAAGGTTTAAAAATAATAAGTAAATAACTTTTTGAGTCAATTTTATTTGTTTTAAAGTTTAGTAACATCATGAAACGACAAAATCAATGAAAGAACTAAGCGACTGTACATGCTACAGTATGAACTAGATATTTTTTTTTATTATTCTCATCATTAAATGCTGATATAAAATGCCTTTTAATAAACGAAAATAATGGCCAGTGGTGCCAATGCTTTCGTTCTATTTAATGTATAGCATGCAAATGGCCACTGATTTAAATTTCTTCATGGAAAATAACCATTTCTTGATGAATGAATGGTAAATGTAAGTTTTCTCGTTTTCCAGGCAATTGTCTTTTGTTTTACTGCATTGCTACAATTATCATGACCATGATGACTACTTAACGTCCTTAAGTAAAGACTATTAATTAGTTAAATACAATCGTATGTCACACTTAAAACCTGAAACCATTGAACTTGTCATATTTCTCGTGAAAAATAGCTTTTCAGAAAAGTTGATGCAATAATTGTTACAAGATTACCAAAATATTACACAAGTCGCGATATAAACTCTTTTGCTGAATATAGCCAAAACATCAGTTCATTATTCACTTGACTTCATTTTAAAGAATCTTTAAGAAGGATTGCTTGTTGCCTACTCTTTATAAAATTCTGATCTTGGTAAGACTCGTGATTTTATTATCACAGAAATCGAGCGTAACAAGCAATATACAATTTCAATCGCAAAAGAAATGCAGAAATCATTGAACCGAAACAAATTGAAATAAAATGTATTTACAGATTATCACAATTATATCAATTGAACAAAAATATGCAATTATAAATTTAAAGCTAGTAGTGTCCAGTGGCTTGCTTTGCTGCCACAATTAGCGGTTCTAATGTCTTAAGTTCTTTTGCTTTGTGTAAAAATCTATGATTTAACAGCTCTTTTGCATCTGCTCTTTTCTCTACATCCACTTCTAGGCACTGATCTAAAAAGTCTCTTAATTCTGGAGATAGTTTAATATTGTCAATATCTGGTTTTCCCTTTGTCGCAATGTGGTAAATGGCTTTCAATGGAGTCTCATTGAGATAGGGAGGTTCTCCTTCTAACATTTCAATGATCATTATCCCCATACTCCAAATATCTACTTTCTTTCCATAATGTTTCCTGTAATAAGAAGTAATGAGTCAGAAACGAATGCAATTTTTACACAGTAAGAAGTTGGACAAAGCAATCAAAAGTAAAATACGATATTTTGCTTCCTTGGTTGTAATATTAAGACAACACCAGAAATAGAAATTCTTGGTATACTGGCGAGTCATATACAAACCATTATTTCTACACCTTAACATAATTAAAAAAAAATATCGAAGATGGCCATCTGATAACTAAGACAATTTTCAATATATTATATATTGGTATCGTTGCACAACTCTGTACACTTAAATGATTTGACTTCAGTTTTGCTGCATCGTCAGCTAGCTATCATATTCGATTTGTCTTTTTGTGTTATGAACTTTGGCTCTTGATAACTCTGTTCGGGTAATTTTGTTGTTACCCCCATTCTAATAGAGCACCTGTCTCTACTTCTAGAGACGTGAAATTTCGCTTTTTATGTCCTTCCAGCACTGGTAATGGTACATCTTAAGTATTCAGAACGAATTTTGCCACATTCAAATACACGATAGCCCTTTTTATAAATGCAGCCATTATAAGGTGTTTAAACAGACAGAATTTTCTAATATTTGTTGTCGCCACTGGTATATTGAAAAAAATATAGATGAATCATAAATTTCTGATCTAATAATTTAATACCGAACTCACTGTTAATTTTTTTTCTGCATATGGCCATTTCAACAACTTATGTCTCTTCAGTGCAGATAAAACCTAAAGATTTGGAAGACCAAAATCAACTAAGGACAGAACTTTGCATGAAGAAGATACTCCTAAGTTTTCCATATTTTTTTCATAGATCTTGATACAATATTTATATAAAGTTTGGATATATACGCAGTTGACATACTTGAATGCCCATTGTTGTTGCATTCCTATATGTTGGTTGTTGTGGGCATTGAAATGAGATATCTCTGTCATTTAAGTTATCACAGATAGCCATCATACCTTATCATGTACGACTGTAAGTCGAGTGTCCCCTCTATGTGGTTTGTAAAGGATGAGATGCGAACTTGCAACGTAGAAGTAATAAGCTGCTGTGATTATACAGTTAAAACGAATTACCTTAAACACTCTGCCGCATTGGGCCCGTAAAAACAATATGATTACTTCAAAAACTTGTGTGTCATAGAGAAATAACCATAACCTACTTTGAAACAACTTCTGGTGCCATCCAGTAAGGGGTACCAACCATTGTTTGTCGCTTAGCCGTATCTCGACTGAGTTGAGCACAAAAACCAAAATCGGTCAATTTAACAGTTCCTTTCATTCCCAAAAGAACATTGTCACTTTTAATATCTCTGTGTATACAGTGTCTATCATGTAGATAATCTAGCGCTTGAAGACATTCTCTTGTCACTGCTGCTATCTGTCCTTCGTCCATGATTGTCTCCGTGACAACATCAGTTAGAGCACCACCATCCAAACACTCCATTACTACCCACAATTCTGATTTATTTTCCAGATAGTAACAGTCTAAGAAATTAACTATATTCGGATGATTGTAATTTTTCATGACTTCGATTTCTGTGATTAAAAGTTCCTTCTTTGGTTGGTTTTTCAAATCCATCATTTTGATAGCAACAATGTCACCCGAATCAACGGTTTTGGCCATGAAGACAGTACCTGCGGCTCTGAAATTGAAGTTATTATTATACAAATTTAAATAACTGGTAAATCCTTAGCAAAAGTTGAAGCTTTAATTTTCTGCAATGAAAAACAGGTGTGCAGTATGCTTGATTTTCTTATTGATTATATATTTGTCACATTTGGAGGTAATATTTATCAATAGTAAAATACAAAAATACCGAAGTTGCATAAAAACAGTAAATTTGTTTATGCTGTACACGTGTTTCAAGGAGTAACATCTCATCAGCAGCATTAGAATCAAATAATATGGGAAGCCATAATCCGAAAGTAGTCCAAAAAGAAGTACTCATTTCCAAAAAAAGATATCGAAAAAGAAAGCCAAATCCAGTACCAAGGATATCTACCGAGTGCCATACACGGAATGAAGCCTCAGTAAGTTTGCATACCATATCTATCGACACGGATTGTGCTCCTCAACTCGTACACTTGTTCTTATTCTCCTGCGAGACTGAATTTCTTCAGGAACACGTTAAAGCTCATAAAATCAAAGATATTAGTTCCTTCAAACTCACATATTGATACATTGATGATGTCCTTAGAATTAATATCGCATCTTTTGCTAAATCGATCCTATCAATATATCTCCCCCACAGATTAGAGATGAAGAAAATAATTGTAAACCTTAGATCTACATCTTTTTTGGACTTGTATCTGGAATTTAACAAAAATGGTCATCTTATTACTAAAATGTACGACAAAAGGAACGACTACAATTTCAAATGATCTACTTTTCTAACATAGGCAGTAATATTCCAACTTCTCCTGCTTACTGCTTTGGAGCTTTCACAGTTGATTGCTAGCACTAATTATACATAGCTTCCATTAGTCAGAGTTATTTTCGTGACGGCCTTATTGATCAGGGCTTAAAAATATGTTTCATATGACCATTAAAAAGTTCTTTATTAGATATCAGTCCCTTTCGGAGAAATTTGAAGTTTCGGTACTAACTGTGATTCAATTTACATTTTTTATTTAGTACTGGCATGAATATTTTTTTCGCCGTCTATTACTTTTCAATAGCAATTTGTGTTTAGTTGCTACAGGAAAGCGGAGGTTTGTTGGCCATAAAACCGGTCATTTCTTTTTAAGTGACTGTACCAAGTCAGGACCATTGCGTTTGACAATTTTCCCGGTGGTTTTGCACATGCTTTGTCTTTTTGTCCCTTTGGGTTTCGGCTGCTGACAATTCTATTTTTACCCTCATTTATCTACCTTCCACTTTCCCCTGTTACAGAGCATGCTTGTCAATCAAAATAAAATAATAACTAGAAAAACTGTGAGCAAAGCTCACTAATAAATACCCCCCACAACCTCATTTGATTCCAGAAATTATAAAATCAATCAAATCAAATTCTGAAATAGGAGGTACACATCTACATTATGTCATGAACACTGTGAAGTTTCATCAAAATCTGTTCACTGGTTCAGAAGGAGTAGCGGATAAGAAATGAGTAACCTCAGGTGTAGCGGACGGACGGACATAAGGAAAGATGGTATGGGAAACTCCAAAAATCAATCAAATCAAATTCTGAAATAGGAGGTGCACATCTACATTATGTCATAAAGACTGTGTTTAAGTTTCATCAAAATCAATTCAGTGGTTCAGGAGGAGCAGCGGATAAGAAATGAGTAACCTCAGGTGTAGCGGACGGACGGACATAAGGAAAGATGGTATGGGAAACTCCAAAAATCAATCAAATCAAATTTTGAAATAGGAGGTGCGCATCTACATTATGTCATACAAACTGTGTTAAAGTTTCATGAAAATCTATTTCAGTGGTTCAGGAGGAGTAGCAGATAAGAGATGGGTACCCCCTTGTAATGTAAAGGCTAAGTCCATTTTTTGCTATGGGAAACCCCAAAAATCAATCAAATCAAATTCTGAAATGGGAGGTGCATATCTAAATTATGTCATAAAGACTGTGTAAAAGTTTCATGAAAATCTGTCGACTGGTTAAGGAGGACTAGCGGATAAGAGATGGGTACCCCTTGTAATGTAATGGCTAAGTCCATGTTTTGCTATGGGAAACCCCAAAATTAATCAAATCAAATTCTGAAATAGGAGGTGCACATCTACATTATGTCATAAAGAATGTGTTTAAGTTTCATCAAAATCTATTAAGTGGTTCAGGAGGAGTAGCGGATAAGAGATGAGTACCCTCAGGTGTAGCTGACGGACGGACATAAGGAAAGATGGTATGGGAAACTCCAAAAATCAATCAAATCAAATTTTGAAATAGGCGGTGCACATCTACATTATGTCATTAAGATTGTGTTAAAGTTTCATGAAAATCTATTCAGTGGTTCAGGAGGAGTAGCGGATAAGAGATGGGTACCCCCTTGTAATGTAAGGGCCAAGTCCATGTTTTGCTATGGGAAACCCCAAAAATCAATCAAATCAAATTCTGAAATAGAAGGTGCACATCTACATTATGTCATAAAGACTGTGTTAAAGTTTCATGAAAATCTGTTCACTGGTTCAGGAGGAGTAGCGGATAAGAGATGGGTACCCCTTGAAATGAAATGGCAAGTCCATGTTTTGCTATGGGAAACCCCAAAAATCAATCAAATCAAATTCTGAAATAGGAGGCGGACATCTACATTATGTCACAAAGACTGTGTTAATCTATTCTGTGGTTCAGGAGGAGTAGAGGATAAGAGATGGGTACCCTCAGGTGTAACGGACGGACGGACGGAAAGACGGACGGACGGACGGACGGACAACCCCATCACTATATACCCCCACTTTTCAAGTGGGGGTATAATAATAAGAATAAAAAAAACATAGCAGAATAGAACAGGCTACTTGACTTTCTTTTATACACTGCAGCGGTAAGTTGATGTTGATTTCAAGGTTTTGCCACTTCACCAAAAGCTCAGTGTTTATTTACATATTTATATTTTATCCCAAATGAATGCCTTGCTTGTATTTGACTGGCAGCCTATCGATATTTACCATAAAAACTCGAATTTTATACTCCTGAAAAATGGACTTACGAATTAAGATATGCTGAATGAAAACTATTTCATAACAGGGACTTTTATATTATAAAAATACTTTCCCTAAGAGAGTATGAGTGTCAGATTTCAGAAGCATTCGATATCCTCGGGTTTTATCCATTTAAACAGGGTAAAATGTTTTTGCACATGTATCATATTTTCTTGGTCATAGGTAACTTTAACATGCATAAATTAGACAATGTATAAAATTTTATCAACTTCCAATTATATTTTCACATATTTTAAGGCATATAAACATCTAATGGAAATTGAGGAAAAACTCTAGAGAGAACCGTTTCCCGCCAAAATTTTGACGTCGTATACCTCAAATATTCTTACATTTTTGCTCATATTTTTTTTTATTAGCAAAGCTCTTCAAAACAAAGAGTCAGCGCTTTAATTCTAATTACAAAATTTCTGACGCTCGTACTCCCTTAAATACGTTTTTGAGCCATGACATGTGTTTTCGATCTCTGGTTTTCCCACTCTTGTGATAAAAGCTCACGGTAATATCTCACCCTGCTCCAAGTTTCTTCTGTATTATGTACTTCAATGACGCATCACCAGGAGTAGCTAACCGCTCTACAAATATACATGTTTTGCTTATTACCGGTAAAAGTAAAAATAAACAAATACATCGGCAAACAAATACCGGAACAAAAATTCGGAAAGAGGAATTTCCAAAATCAAAAATCCTAAAAAAATCACGGCAATTCATATCCACCACGAATTGAAACAGTATGACATAATAAAAATGGACAAGAACGTCATAAAACTAAAGCACTAGCAATGTGAACCCCCGCGAAAACATGAGATATCACCAGGTGCTCCGGAAGGATAAGCACTATCTGCTCCAAGCATGGCACCCATGATCAAAATCATTTGATCTCTCACTGAACAAATAACACATTTACAACAATAAGCAATTACAATGCTGCAACTAAAAATATTTCAAATATGTCTTTTTTTAGAAACGACATTTCTACATTAGAGATAGTTAAATTTTCAAATTTTTAAACGCGAGGCTTGCCGAGAGTTTAAAACATTTGAAAATTTAACTATCAAGAGTGTAGAAATGTCGTTTCTCACGAGATACGGATGTGTATTTTATTTCTCTAATGATTTCGAGGAGATTTTCGACAAAAACATGACCACCCTTTTCTGATGATCCGAAATAAATGTATTCTTTGAGGGTGACGTCATCAGGCATGGTCGCCTTTTTCATGACGTCACAATGGTAAAGTCGGAAAACGGCAAACATATTTGACGTCATAATTGAAATCCATCCAATCACTTACCGAGAACAACATTCTCTCTAGAGAGGAGAATAATAGTTTCTTATACGAGACCTTATAAAAGATAAGGATATCTTCCACGAGTGTGAGAAATTAAGTTGTTGTAAATTTAGTTTCTGCAGATAGTCATTTCGACAACTTATGTCTCAGTGAAGATCAAACCAAACATTTGGAGGACTGCAATGGAATTCACCTTCCGTATTTTGTTCCGCCTGGTGTCACCACTGCACTATCAGGTTTTGTTCTGTGACGTCGTGATACCGGGAAAATTCACGCACAAACAAAAATTGTTGAACATGCGTGAAATACTAGTTTTCCCGCGAGTTACCCGATAGCGCAGCAGCGACACCCATCGGGAAACGCAGGAAGGTGAAATCCATTCGAAAGGGATATAAGTTGATAGAGAATAGAATGCCAATAAGGTATAAAACAAAGAGCAAAAAATCGGTACATGAGAAAGCTGTGCTCCAGGGAGATACTCAGATACTCTTGAGTTTAAAACACAATTTAATTCAAACAAATGCCAAGTTTTTCAATGAAATCGCTGATTGAATACAAGTTTTACAACTTATGTATGCAAAGGACAAATTGTATAATAGGGTTGCATTTCGACTGTGAATCGCGTGCTACTTCAAAATAATGTCTTTAATTTCCTTGTTCAGGTAGTCTCCGGAAAAAAATAATCCTTTTTTTTAATTCTTGTCTTAAAAATACATTTTCATCGGTTCATCATGCTTTGTACAACATTTAAACAGAAAATGGATTGCATTCTCTTTTTTCACGTCCACAATTACTTTAAGAGTCTGTTATTATATTGAAACAGAGAAGATCATATTTCAAACAGTAAAATTATAGCATAAAATAATTGAGAAAATACCGTGCGGGTAATTTTACTTTCTGATTTTGGCATTTAGTATTTCTTGAAATTTCAAAATGTTATTTTGACCACCTTGTACTCAATTCGCACTGTTTTCTCTATTCATATCGTAGAAATACATACGTAGTCCAGCGTGAATTTCTTCTTCGGTTAACGAATGTTTGTTTGATTTTGGTCTTCTAACTATCACGTCCTCTTGTTTCTGTGGTTTATGGTCGTCATTGGAAGCAGCCTGTTTTGTCTTTTCTACACTTGTTTGTGTTTTCACAGCCTATTTCATGATATAAAAATGATATGCATTAAAACAGTTTTTCAAGGCGGAAAAAACTTAAGGTTTACAAAAACGAAAAATACTCCCTGTAATGCCTCGGCTTTCAATAGTTAAAATCCTATTTAACCAAGATGACACAGTTGGAACTCCAGAATATAGATATAAGACCTAAATATCTCCTTCTTCCAGTGTGAAAATATGTTTTTTTATTGTAAATTTATTGTAAACGGAGGGAAGTGTCTTTTCATAAAGGTTTATATCATATTAATTGGTGTAAAAGGCCATTATCATTTGGAGAAAGCGTAATATAATATCTGAATTTCTTGAAGTAAACTACGTTCGTGCTCGTGAATGTTTAACGAATACATGGCACTTCATACTATAAATTCATCGTTTTAATTAATTGATCGAAAACTGCACCCTGTCGAAAAACACTGACGTTACTCAAGTACTACGTTAGCTTTCCATTTTGAGTTCATGTTTTTGGCTTTACTTTGTATTTGCCAACTATGAAAAAATGTATCTATCTGATTCATTACTTACTGCAGTCCAAGATGGGCTAATGATATATTGTAATTAAGTGTACTCAACTAAAGAATGAACAAGATTTTGATTCTAAAAAACTGTACTTAGATAGTGAAAAAAAGATATTCATATTTGGTGGTAGGTAAAAATGTTTACAACGTGTTTGTATATATATTCCTGTTTTTATAGTGTTGAAGAAGGATCTTGAATTTCAGACTCGTATTTCAAAAATTTACCAGGAATGTAGGTATGTAATATTAAACTTGACCTGCTTTGTCTTTTTGCCTCCTTGACTTTACACTTGACAATTATGTTCAGTAATTTTGTTATTACCTTCATTGGTTCTGTAAGAACAAAGACTGAAGTAAGAGAGAACTGAACAGTCAGTCTGAATATGAATAATCCATGAACAATGGAAACATCGGAAAAACAAAGATTTAACGGCACAGAAAGAAAAATGAAGAAACATGTATACAAAGATGAACAACACGGACCTAATAAAAAAATCAAGGTTGAGATCAGGTGCACCAGAAGAATAAGTACCTGTTGCTTCTAATAAGACAATCGCCGTGTTGTAAATGTTAGTGCCAGTAGAGAAGTCATATTCAATAGAGAAAAACAACAGCTAAAGGGAAAGATCCTTTGTCATCAAGGAAAGATATCCCATAGCGGTCCACAGGATAGCGATGTCGGCCGTAAAATTTCTATATTGATTACTTCATATTAATGGTAACATTGTTTTGTTGATTTGGATATAATAAAGACTGACCATTATTTTCCCAAGAAATATAAAGTAACACCGTTTCTTGTTCAGATACAAGTTTACTGTAATGTGGCGATTGGAATGTAGTTCAAGATTGTATGGTTGACAAATTTGACCACATCTATTTAGCAAAAAATTTCGAGAGCTAATGGAAGTTTTTCAACAACTTGACCAATTGCGAACTTGTTTCCTTATGAAATGAAATTTACTTTGTGTCAGCCTTCCCCTTAAAGCAATCCAGTATCCATGGAGGGAAATTAACATGGATGTAGCAATATTAGACATCTATATATCAATGGGCTGACTTTGTTAAGTGATAGAGACCGTCTAGAACGTACTATGAGGTATGAACAAAGCTCATAGTTGGAGGCCTCATAGTGACTTCAAGATAAAGTACAAAAATAAAACGTTGTGAGATATGAAATGAATATTTTTTTTCTGAATTAGAAAAAAAATTTATTCATATTATATAACAGAATTTGTAAAACATGATAGAAACCACCTTTCTGATCACATAAAGATACTCTTTGAACAAAATTTTATCATGAAACAGGATTTTTAACTGTGATAATATGTCAATTATAATGTTTGAAAAAATTTAAAACGAACATTTAAGTTAAAATATTTCACTGTTTATTTTGGATCTGATAGATACACATTACGTTTTCGGTCGGAAGTATGATTCAAAATTATTTTTTTAACATAATACTGAGATTAACATTTATTTTCACTGTCTACGACCTTTCAATAGCAAATGCTGTTGAGTTGCCTCTAGACCATCGTCGCTAGCCAAGGGTTAAAATCCGCTTCTCTCCTCTTGAGGAGTGGATCGTTACCCTTGGCTAGCAAAGATGCTTCCAGCCACTAAGGCGATGGAAATGTTTGTGCACTTTAAAACTGGTTTATACTGCAACCTCTTTATTTGCGTAAGTAAACTACATTGACTATAAACATAAGTGATATACAGTCACTGACCGTATAAAGCTTCGTTAATGAAGTGATGTCAATAATGTGTTTCCGTAGAAATTGATCCATGACGTTGCAAGAAAGCATGGATTCATCTCAAGCTAACGACGCCCGCTTCAATTTTTTTTAATCATCATTTTCACCTACATATTTTATGAAATTCGGCTTGTTATATGTTGCAGTATAAACACAATATTGCTGCGGTCAAGGAAATGGCAAAACTTTCAGTTTACCGAAATTAAGATTTACACCTCAAGCTGTCTACCTTTCATTGACTAACCGTCGTGCAAAAACAGCATTGTATACATTTGTCAGGTTTTCACGTCTGATATATCTACAATGTAGACATTTGACATCGATGAATCTAACACATTGTGCAATCTTCAAGGTGTTGTATTTGACATCATTACAATAAAAGTTTGCCACTTCCTTGACCGCAGCAATAGTAGTGCACTGACTTGGCATAAACGGGATATAAAGATTAGGCTCGAAACGTTGAAAATGCTCGTCAGAGGCTCGCATTTTCTGGCATTTCTAAGCCTCATCCTTATATCGCGTTTATGTCAAATCAATGTACTGTAATTGTCTATTTAACCCACCATTTTTTTGTAATACCTGTACTAAGTCAGGACCACTGCGGTTGTTAATTGTTGTGGTGGTTTTGTGCCTGCGTATTTTATCTTTTGCATTTGGGTTCTGAACAATTTTGTTCGGTTATTTTGTTACTATCCTTGCTTTATCCTTGCTCTACCAGATTTGACTTTACTACCGGATTTGACATGTTCAACACGGCGGGTGTCTTATAAGAAGCAGGAGATGCTAACTCTACCGGTGCACCTGATCTCACCCATGGTTTTTTGTTGGGTTCGTGTTGTTCATGTCTTCATTTTTATTTTCTGTGCCGTACCCATGTCGTGTCTCTGTTTTTTTTTTCTTTTTTTGTGTTTCTGATGTTTCCATTGTCCTTGGATTGTTCGTTTTGGATTGATGGGAATTTATAGAATATGTCTTTAAAGTACCATTTTCTGTTTTTTTTGTAAATGGTTAAACATTTTTGAAAGTAATTTTCACATACATTCTGAAAAAAAAAAAATGTTTTTCACAGTACACAATTTGGTAAGCCTTGTGTTCAAAATAATTTTAGGAGATAATACCACTTGATATGCTCATTTTATCAAATAAAGAAAGAAACCCCAAACCATGTTTACTGCAAAACGATTGATATCCAGTTCTTATATTAAGAGACGAATTTTTTAACATTTGAAAAAAATGAAACAGATGGCTTTGAATAACATTCTCTTTAACTGAAAACTCCAAAAGAGTTTAAACACAATATAAAGGAACATGAGCAAACATAAATTTTGATAAAAAATATTGTAGATGATGAATTTTACCAAAAATTGTCACAATTAAAAAATTAAAATTTTTTAAAAAGTCTTTTGGTTAATTTGCCAGTTTATAAATTTATTAAATGAGAAGAAATAGGTATGCTCTCTATATATTTCAGTTATGGTGTACTTGTTAGACATTTTCACCATAAGCCGAAACCGAATCCGAAACCGAGACCGAAACCGAAACCAATTTAACTTGAATAAGGCAAAACATTCAAATGTGTTTCTGTGAAATAAATCATACTTGCATAATTCTTTGAACTATATAGATTATCCTTTTAAAAAGTTTTATTCTTTTCGAAGAGTAAGAATATACGTCTAAGCGATAGTGCAACGCGTAATTCAACATTTGTGAACTTTTACATAAGTTTTGATGTTTTGATATTCTAATTGTCTTCGTATGTATAGAGTGGCAATTTGGTGGCCGGATACATATCTGAAGTCTGGATAAAGATGCTATAACATACGGATTAATTTATTCTACAGGTCCATTGGAAACACAGTTGTTTTTTCTAAGAGATTGTTATATAGTAGGTTTATTGCAAGCAAAATTGGAAAAAATACGTGATTTATTAATAGAAAAAATTAATATCTGAAACAATTAATTTACAAATATTTGTAATTTAATTGTCAATATCCATATTCCATTNATCATTAACATGTTCAAATTCATGACCATATCTGAACAATTTCTCTGTGTTTTTCTCCCGAAGAACTACTAGGCGAGTTAGAGCAATACTTCTTCACAGTGCTCTTTACAAGGCGTTCTTTAAAATTCAAAAGGTCCATAGATCGTATAAGATGGCCAACAGCAGGGAAAACAGCTGATCATTGAACTGATAGCATAGGAATCTATTAACACTGTTGAAAGTGAGACTCTTTCACATTGACGTTTTTGAACTGACGATATTAGTCTCAGTCATGGCCCAAGTAAGTATGAGTATGAATTGATTAAGTCTATATTTGGCTTAAAGTGCTTGATTTTTATTTGTACATATTGTTTATCCTACATGGCCATTGAAAGTATGGGATCACATGTACCCGTATCAATATTATTCCAAAAACGACGCCAGTAGAATACCGAAGGAACTAAGCACAAGATTACATAAATCAAAGTCCAGAGACAAGACCAGACAAGGCAAAATCGAGAATACCAGAAGACAGCACTCGCACAAATGACACGAACACCACAAATGCAACACACTAAATTTTACAAATTTTTGTTCAAAACTAAGGAGAATCTCCCTCATGCATAGTTCTGTCCATAGCTGAATATTGTCTTTTCTATTAATTGGGTCCTTTTTTGGTTATTTGTTCTATATCAGCTTTTACACATTTTCGGTTAATGGTCTTCTTAATGTTTTGGTTTTATCTGCACTGATGAGACATAATTTTTCGAAATGCGCATATGAAGAAAATAAATTAACAGTAACTTCGGTATTTAGTTATTTATTACCACTGCGCTGATGCATCTGCAGGTGGGCAGTTAGTACCCAAGGGTATTCACCAACCCAGTAGCCAGTACTTCTGTGCTGACCCGAAAACCGATTTTATTGAAATTTGCACTATCTAAATTTTACAAAATTTTGTTTAAAACTAAGGAGTATCTCCGTCGTGCATAGCTCTGTCCTTAACTGAATATTGGTTTCCCTATTTGGATCCTTTTGGTTACCGGGTACTAGTTCTCTATCATCAATGTTACTTATTACCACAGGGCCGATGCCTTTGCTCGTGGACTGTTAGTCCCCGAGGGTATTCACCAACCCAGTAGCCAGTACTTCGGTGCTGGCCCGAAAACCGATTTTGTTAGGAAAATTGCAATATCCAAATTTAAGAAACTTTTGTTTAAAACTAAGGAGTATCTCCCTCTTGCATAGCTCTGTCCTTGGCTGATTTTTGGATTTCCTGTTTAGATTCTATTCGTTATTTGTTCTCTATTTACACATGTTTCGGTATATGGATTTCCAAATGTTTTGATTTTATCTGCACTGAAGAGACATAAGTTGTCAAAATGCGCATATGCTGAAATCAAATTTACAGTAGCTTCGGTACTTTGTTATTTATAAGAATGAACTATATTAATCTACCAGTTTTAACCCTTAGATCCTAGGCATCCCTGACCCCGTTTTTGAAGTTACAAAAAACTTTCACATGTCATGGTGGTCATTGAATTAACTCAGAAGTTGTAAATATAATCAGCTGTGTATCATGTTTTTTTTTTTTTTTTT
>MJUU01069956.1:10037-34200 GCA_002080025.1 Modiolus philippinarum | reverse complement strand
GTACTGGTTTGGGCAGAATTCATTGCCAGTCAATGTAACATCCATGTCTTATGGCAGGTTTACTCTGCCGATCAAAGCAACTCGACCGAACTCGATCTATGAATATTCATGAATATTCATAGATCGGGACACTGATCTTGAATGCTCGTGTTCGGTCTACTAACCAAATCGGAGCGATCTTACTAACTCTGCTGAACTCGAACTGTGTTCCCGAATACTTTTGACATGTCAAAAAATATCGTGAAGAGGTCGTGTGCATTATATATCGAGAACAGGTCGGGAATCAATCGGGGTCTGATCGAGGTAGTCGTGAAGACGTCGAAAAGGGATCGGTCTTGATCGAGTTTTAAAATTTTAGCCGATCATGCCGATTTATACCCGACTTTAACTCATTCACTTCTCGATTTATACCGAGTCGCTTCCAGATCAACTCGATTAGTACTCGATCATTACTCGACTGACACGATTCTATCATTTTTTCTATACAAGATCTTCCCGACCATAACCCGATTTTTTCCCGACCTGTATCTGACTTTTACTCGACCACTCAAGACCTTTACTCGATTTATCACGAAAGCATGTCATCTTTTCACAAGTGAACAACATGAGGCTTTCAAGAGCCTCAATTTCTCACTAGGGTCTTACTTCAGTTTTTAAAGGAGCCATCCAATGACTATTGTGATCAAGTTTGGCTGATTGTCATCTTTTAAATGATGAGAATCGGCTGGATACTATCTCAAGTGGGGACCAGCCAAGGACTATGAGGAACATCGGTCAGTTGTCTCCCTGTACCAAGTTAGTTTTATATATATATAGTTAAAGGGGGATAGTTTTAATCTAAATATCAAAAGAAGGTAGTGATATGTTAATTAAAATTAACTCCACTTTGAACTATACAAAACTAACTTGTTACAGGGAGATAACCAACCGTTGTTTCTCATTGTTTTCAATTTTGGCCAATTGGCAAAGTAGTTTCAGATTAGAAGCTATTTGAATTGATATCTAAGCAGGGTCGAATATTAAATTACGTTCCCCGTTGTGGGCCATCTTGGATTGCATGCAGACAAGATAGATACTTTTTTTTTAAATTGGAACATCCAAGGACTATATTTTGACCAATTTACCAAATCCTTCTGGTACAATGTTTAACTTTATCCCCCTTTGGCAGTCATCTTGTATTAGCTGACGATATGACAGATACTATTTTGAAAAGCGACCATCATTTGGCAATTGTAACAAGTTTGGTCTATTTCAGATGTAACGTTTAAATGTGTTTTCCCATAGGATCCAATTAAAACTATATTCCCAGTGCAGTTGGTGGTTGTATTTGATTAGAAGTGGACATGACATTTTTTTCACATTGAACCAATCGAGGTCTATCATGCCTCGGCGGTGTCTGGGTAGAATTTTAATGCATAGTTCATGGAAAACGGACAGAAAATAATGGCAAAAGCTCAACCTGGCTATATCAGGATTGTAGAAAAGAATATCAGATTGTGCATGCTACTCGTAGAATTCAAGGATGACGTACAGAGGGCTAAGATTCAATCGATTATAGCTATACTGACAAAATTTGAAATTGAATCCAAGATGTAACCAATATACAAACTTCAGAAACAGATTCACTAAATATTTTACGAAAGGATATGGCATAAATGAACATTAGACAATAACACATATGATAACTCAAACTGCAATAATTTTAATGAGCTGAAAGGCCATTTCGGAAATTAGTTCCTCATCAGCAGCACTAGAACCCAAGCATAGGAAACATTCAAAAAATGTTGAAAATGCATAAAACCGAACGAAATCCAAATAATCAGTAAAATGCATGAATAATCACTAAATACATGAATTGAAGAATAAAATATTGTTCTTCTTAGCAGGTTTGTACTCTTATTACAAGATATGATTCAAGCTAAATTATACAGAAAATGCAATTTCTGTAGCATGTACTAGAAGATTAAATATTCTTTTAGATTTGCACCGGGAAAATGATGTACCCAACGGACAGCCGCTCGCGATTTTCACTTTCTCTTTGAAAAACCGGATTTTTCTACTGAAAGCAGGTTTAAAGCTATACACGTAAACTACTGTAAATTTAGTTACCACGGATATCATGTGATGATATGTCTTCTGTTTATGTATCAGATTAGTCCTACATGCAATGACAGGAAAAACGCACAGTCGCATTCTGACGCATGATGAGGAGGATGACCTGCTAGTATGTTAAGGCGAACATTCATTCCTCTAGTTGATATTGAATCATTTGTTAATGTCTAACCCAAGTACGCACCTTCTGTGTCAGATCTGCCTTCTCTGCTTCTCTAGATAAATCACAGTTATCATCTTTTCTTTGTAGCATCAGCCACAAATTTTTCTGCTCTACCACATGCTAAACTATTCCCTAAATTTTCACATTTTATGGTAGGTTTACACAGCCGATCAAAGCAACTCGACCGAACTCGATCTATGAATATTCATGAATATTCATTGATCGGGACACTGATCTTGAATGCTCGTGTTCGTCTACTTACCAAATCGGGACGATCTTACAAACTCTGCTTAACTCGAGCTGTGTTCCCGAATATTTTTGACATGTCAAAAAATATCGTGAAGAGGTCGTGTGCGTTATATGTCGAGAACAGGGCGGGAATCAATCGGGGTCTGATCGAGGTAGTCGTGAAGAGGTCGAAAAGGGATCGGTCTTGATCGAGTTTCAAAATTTTAGCCGATCATGCCGATTTCTACCCGACTTTAACTCATTCGCTTCTCGATTTATGCCGAGTCGCTTCCAGACCAACTCGATTAGTACTCGATCATTACTCGACTAACACGATTCATTCTTTTTTTCTATACAAGATCTTCCCGACCATAACCCGATTTTTTCCCGACCCGTATCCGACTTTTATTCGACCACTCAAGACCTTTACTCCATTTAACGCGACAGCATGTCATCTTTTCACAATATCACAATATGAGGCTTTCAAGAGCCTCATTGTCTCACTAGAGAATTTCTTCAGTTTTTAAAGGAGCCATCCAATGGACCCCAATGACTATTGTGATCAAATTTGGTTGATGATCATCTCTGCCAGATACTATCTCAAGTCGGACCAGCCAAGGACTATTGTTTTCAATTTTAGCCAATTGGCAAAGTAATTTCTGAGTAGAAGATCTTAGAATGCCTAAGTAAGGTCGAATATTAAATTATATTCCCCGTTAGATTGCATGCAGACAAGATAGAAACTAGTTTGAAATTGGAACATCCAAGGACTATTTTGACCAAATTTGGCTGCAATTGGTCCAGCGAAAATCCTTGTGGTACAATGTTTAACTTTGTCCCCCTTTGGCGGTCAAGTTGTATTAGCTGACGATATGGCAGACACTATTTTGAAAAGGGACCATCATTTGGCAATTGTACCAAGTTTAGTCTAATTGGCTTAGGGGTTTCAGAGGTAACGTTTGAATGAGTTTTCCCATAAGATCTAATTTGATACTATATTCCCAGTTGGCGGTTATATTTGATTGGACATGACGGTTTTTTTTCACACTGAACCATGACTCTGCGGTTTCTGGGTATTATATATTTGAATGCAAAGTTCGTGGACAATGGCCACAAAATAATGACAAAAGCTCAACCTGGCTATATCAGGATTGTAGAAAAGAATATCAGATTGTGCATGCTACTAGCAGAATAAAAGGATGACGTCCAGAGGGCTTAAATTTAATTTTACACTTTCTAAAAACCAGATTTTTACACAGAATGCAGGTTTACAGCTATACACGGAAACTACGGTAAATCTAGTTACCACCCATATCATGTGATGATAGGTCTTCTTTTTTATATATCAGATTAGTCCTACATTTAATAACAGGAAAATCGCACAGTCGCATTCTGACGCATGATGAGGAGGATGACCTGCTAGTATGTGAAAGCGAACATTCTTTCCTCTATTATGATGACTTTGAAGCATTTACTATTGTCTAACCCAAAATACGCGCCTTCTGTGTCAGATCCGCCTTCTCTGCTACTCTATATCTAGCACAGTTATCATCATTTCCTTGAAGCATCAACCACATGGGCCACAAATTTTGCTGCTCTACCACCATGCTGAACTGTTCCCTGAATTTTCACGTTTTACCCCATATATACAAACGTACTGACAGGACAAAACTCGAGCACACTCGACAATATCACGATCTTCTCCCGACCAGGTCTACTTAATCAGACACAAATCGGGGTATGATCTGGCTCAATCTGACAAAGTCTGGTTGGTCGAATGAGGGTCGAGCATAAGTCGTACGTGAATCGTAAAGAGATCGAGAATGGTCGAGTGTTAGTCGTGTTAAATCAGGTAAAGGTCGAGTGAACATCGTGAGCTAGCTCGATCAATGAATTTATGAAGTTGATCGGGATAAAACAGCATGGTCGAGTTGATCGAGTTGGTCTGATCGGCGGTGTAAACCTAGCATTATCCCCATATATACAAACGTACTTACAGGACAAACTCGAGCACATTCGACCATTTCACGATCTTCTCCCGAGCAGGTCTAGTTAATCAAACACAAATCGAGCTATGATCTGGCTAAATCTGACAAAGTGTGGTTGGTCGAATGAGGGTCGACCATAAGTCGTACGTGAATCATAAAATGATCAGGAACGGTCGAGTGTTAGTCCTGTTAAATAGGGTAAACATCGAGTGGACGTCGTGAGCAAAATAATAAGTAAATAACTTTTTGAGTCAATTTTATTTGTTTTAAAGTTTTGTAACATCATGAAACGACAAAATCAATGAAAAAGAACTAAGCGACAGTACATGCTACAGTATGAACTAGATATTTTTTTTATTTCTCTCATCATTAAATGCTGACATAAAATGCCTTTTAATAAACGAAAATAATGGCCAGTGGTGCCAATGCTTTCGTTCTATTTAATGTATAGCATACAAATGGCCACTGATTTAAATTTCATCATGGAAAATAACCATTTCTTGATAAATAAATGGTAATTGTAAGTGTTCTCTTTTTGCAGGCAATTGTCTTTTGTCTTACTGCATTGCTACAATTATCCACCAATTATCATGACCATAATGACTACTTAACGTCCTTAAGCAAAGATTATTAATTAGTTAAATACAATCGTATGTCACGCATAAGACCTGAAACCATTGAACTTGTCATATTTCTCATGAAAAATAGCTTTTCAGATACATTAATGCAATAAGTGTTACAGATTACCAAAATATTATACAAGTCGCGATGTGAACTTTTTTGCTGAATGTAGCCAAAACATCAGTTCACTATCGACTTGACTCCATTTTAAAGAATCTTTAAGAAGGATTGCTTGTTGCCTACTCTTTATAAATAATTCCAAATAAAATTCTGATCTTGGTAAGACTCGTGATTTTATCATCACAGAAATCGAGCGTAACAAGCATTATACAATTTCAATCGCAAAAGAAATGCAGAAATCATTGAACCGAAAAAAATTGAAATAAAATGTATTTACAGATTATCACAATTATATCAATTGAACAAAAATATGCAATTATAAATTTATGTAAAACACTTAAAGCTAGTAGTGTCCAGTGGCTTGCTTTGCTGCCACAATTAGCGGTTCTAATGTCTTAAGTTCTTTTGCTTTGTGTAAAAATCTGTGATTTAACAGCTCTTTTGCATCTGCTCTTTTCTCTACATCCACTTCTAGGCACTGATCTAAAAAGTCTCTTAATTCTGAAGATAGTTTAATATTGTCAATATCTGGTTTTCCCTTTGTCGCAATGTGGTAAATGGCTTTCAATGGAGTCTCATTGAGATAGGGAGGTTCTCCTTCTAACATTTCAATGATCATTATCCCCATACTCCAAATATCTACTTTCTTTCCATAATGTTTCCTGTAATAAGACGTAATGAGTCAGAAACGAATGCAATTTTTACACAGTAAGTAGTTGGACAAAGCAATCAAAAGTAAAATACGATATTTCGCTTCCTTGATTGTAATATTAAGAAAACACCAGAAATTGAAATTCTTGGTATACTGGTGAGTCATATCCAAACCATTATTTCTACACCTTAACATAATTAAAAAAACATCAAAGATGGCCATCTGATAACTGAAAACTTTTTCAATACATTTAAATATGGGCATCGTTGCACAATTCTGTACACTTAAATGATTTGACTTCAGTTTTGCTGCATCGTCAGCTAGCTATCATATGATTTGTCTTTTTGTGTTATGAACTTCGGCTCTTGACAACTCTGTTCGGGTAATTTTGTGTTATTTCCATTCTAATAGAGCACATGTCTTTACTTCTAGAACACCGGCACTAAAATACCGAAGGAACAAAGCACAAGATTACACAAATCGAAGTCCAGAGACAAGGCAAAAGCAAGAACACCAAAAGACCGAAGACCAAAGACACCACATGCCCACAAAACACACGAACGTTACATATACAACACAAAAAACTAAAGCACTAACAGTGTGAACTCTCAATAAACAAGAGTGACATCAGGTGCCCCGGAAGGGTAAGCATGTCCTGCTCTGTGCACAGCACCCGTCACACTGTCAGTGGGTCAATCCAGGGTAAAGTCGAAACCGGTAATGTAAAATCAGGGAAGACGCGAATCTAGCTGAAAATGTCAGTTTTTATTTGTGACACTGACATTTCATATCTATCTATGATGTCGTGGTGACGGCCATAGAATTTCTGAAGGGACGAAAGTAACATAGGCTGAACATATCCCTGACTCAGCAGTTTTTGTGACAGTGCTTTTTCTCTTTCCACAAAGTCACTGTATGTACTGCACGCTCTACAGTAACGAATTAATTGTGAAATATATACTCCATATGCTGGGGATGCAGGTATATTGCTGCAGAGAAAGGGAAAAGTCAAAATCATCACGTTTGTCATATAATCTAGATTTCAGACGTCCATGTTCGTCAATGTACAACAAGAGGTCAAGGTATGAAGCAGAATCGGGTGTATCGGTTGTCTCTTTAATTTCAAGTTCATTGGGGTAGATACGATGTAAATATTCTTTAAATTTTGGGTTATTAAGAGAAAGTACATCGTCTATATATCTGAAGCTGAAATTAAAAGTCTGGGCTAGCTGTTTTTGTTTCTGTTGCTTCATACGAAAAAAGGAAAAGGTCAGCTAAAAGTGGCGCACATTATTATTCCCATAGGAATCCCTATTGTCTGTTGAAAAACACGGCCTCCACATTCAACAAAAATGTTGTCGATCAAAAATTCAAGCATCTTAATCACGTCATTTTCACTGTATTTCTTGTTTGACTCAGTGTGGTTCTTTACAAAATATGTTTTATCTTTTCCTATTACCAGATAGGAATACCTGAAACGTGAAATTTCGCTTTTTATGTCCTTCCAGCACTGGTAATGGTACATCTAAAGTATTCAGAACGAATTTCGCCACATTCAAATACACCATAGCCCTTTTTATAAATGCAGCCATTATAATGTGTTTAAACAGACAAAATTTTCTAATATTCGTTGTCGCCACTGGTATATTGAAAAAAAAATATAGATGAATCATAAATTTCTGATCTAATAATTTAATACCACACTCACTGTTAATTTTGTTTCTGCATATGGCCATTTCGACAACTTATGTCTCTTCAGTGCAGATAAAACCTAAAGATTTGGAAGACCAAAATCAATTAAGGACAGGAACTCTGCATGAAGAAGATACTCCTAAGTTTTCCATATTTTTTTCATAAGTCTTGATATAATATTTATATAAAGTTTGGATATATACGCAGTTGACATACTTGAATGCCCATTGTTGTTGCATTCCTATATGTTGGTTGTTGTGGGCATTGAAATGAGATATCTTTGTCAATTAAGTTATTACAGATGGCCATCATACCTTATCATGTACGACTGTAAGTCGAGTGCGCCCTTTATGTGGTTTGTAAAAGATGAGATGCGAACTTGCAACGTAGAAGTAGTAAGCTGCAGTGATTATACAGTTAAAACGAACTACCTTAACCACTCTGCCGCATTGGGCCCGTAAAAACAATATGAGTACTTCAAAAACTTGTGTGTCATAGAGAAATAACCCCAACCTACTTTGAAACAACTTCTGGTGCCATCCAGTAAGGTGTACCAACCATTGTTTGTCGCTTAGCCGTATCTCGACTGAGTTGAGCACAAAAACCAAAATCGGTCAATTTAACAGTTCCTTTCATTCCCAATAGAACATTGTCACTTTTAATATCTCTGTGTATACAGTGTCTATCATGTAGATAATCTAGCGCTTGAAGACATTCTCTTGTCACTGCTGCTATCTGTCCTTCGTCCATGATTGTCTCCGTGACAACATCAGTTAGAGCACCACCATCCAAACACTCCATTACTACCCACAATTCCGATTTATTTTCCAGATAGTAACAGTCTAAGAAATTAACTATATTTGGATGATTGTAATTTTTCATGACTTCAATTTCTGTGATTAAAAGTTCCTTCTTTGGTTGGTTTTTCAAATCCATCATTTTGATAGCAACAATGTCACCAGAATCAACGGTTTTGGCCATGAAGACAGTACCTGCGGCTCTGAAATTTAATGTTATTATTATAAAATTTAAATAAATGGTAAATCCTTAGCAAAAGTTGAAGCTTTAATTTTCTGCAATGAAAAACAGGTGTGCAGTATGCTTGATTTTCTTATTGATAATATATTTGTCACATTTGGAGGTAATATTTATCAATAGTAAAATACAAAAATACCGAAGTTGCATAAAAACAGTAAATTTCGATATGCTGTACACGTGTTTCCAGGAGTAACCTCTCATCAGCAGCATTAAAATCAAATAATATGGGAAGCCATAATCTGAAAGTAGTCCAAAAAGAAGTACTCATTTCCAAAATAAAAAAAAAATCAAAAAAGAAAGCCAAATCCAGTACCAAGGACATCTACCGAGTGCCATACACGGAATGAAGCCTCAGTAAGTTTGCATACCATACCTATCGACATGGATTGTGCTCCTCAACTCGTACACTTGTTCTTATTCTCCTGCGAGACTGAATTTCTTCAGGAACTTGTTAAGGCTCATAAAATCAAAATATTAGTTTCTTCAAACTCACATATTGATACATTGATGATGTCATTAGAATTAATAACGCATCTTTTGCTAAATTGATCCTATCAATATATCTCCCCACAGAATTAGAGATGAAGAAAATAATTGTAAACGCTAGATCTACATCTTTTTTGGACTTGTATCTGGAATTTAACAAAAATGGTCACCTCATTACTAAAATGTACGACAAAAGGGACGACTACAATTTCAAATGATCTACTTTTCTAACATAGGCAGTAATATTCCGACTTCTCCAGCTTACTGGCCTGGAGCTGCTAGCACTAATTATACATACTTTCCATTAGACAGAGTTATTTTCGTGACCACCGTATTGATCAGGGCTTAAAAATACGTTTCATATGACCATTAAAAAGTTCTTTATTAGATATCAGTCCCTTTCGGAGAAATTTGAAGTTTTGGTACTAACTTATTCAATTTACATTTTTTATTAAGTACTATACTTTCCATTAGACAGAGTTATTTTCGTGACCGCCTTATTGACCAGGGCTTAAAAATACGTTTCATATGACCATTAAAAAGTTCTTTATTAGATATCAGTCCCTTTTGGAGAAATTTGAAGTTTCGGTACTAACTGATTCAATTTACATTTTTTATTAAGTACTGGCATGAATATTTTTTTTCACCGTCTATTCGGCAATTTGTGTTTAGTTGCTACAGGAAAGCGGAGGTTTGTTGGCCGTAAAACCGGCCATTTCTTTTGAAATGACTGTACCAAGTCAGGACCATTGCGTTTGACATTTTTTCCGGTGGTTTTGCACATGCTTTGTCTTTTTGTCCCTTTGGGTTTCGGCTGCTGACAATTCTATTAATACCCTCATTTATCTACCTACCACTTTCCCCTGTTACAGAGCATGCTTGTCAATCAAAATAAAATAATAATAATAATAATAATAAAAACAAAAAACAAAACAGAATAGAACAGGCTACTTGAACCCACATTTATGATTTATCTGAGAAACATACATTTTTAACTATTTTATGTAGCAATTAAAATATAAACAATTTAAATAAAGTCTATTTGGAATATTGTTTTTCTCAATAAATACCATTTGCATCTGCCCAGATCATTTCTTTGTAACCATTAAAAGGTATAATGCAAAAATTCTGTGTAAAAACGACTTTCGTTTATACACTGCAGCGCTTAGTTGATGTTGATTTCAAGGTTTTGCCACTTCATCAAATTTATATTTATATTTATATTTTATCCAAAATGAATGCCCTGCTTGTATTTGACTGGCAACCTATCGATATTTACCATAAAAACTCGAATTTTATACCCCTGCAAAATGTGCTTATGAATTAAAATATGCTGAATGAAAACTAGTTCATAACAGGGACTTTTATATTATAAAAAGACTCTCCTCAAAATACGTTTTTGAACCATGACATGTGTTTTCAATCTCTGGTTTTCCCACTCTTTCCCACTCACGGCAATAACTCACCCTGCTCCAAGTTTCTTCTGTATTATGTACTTCAATGACGCATCACCAGGAGTAGCTAACCGCTCTACAAATAAACATGTTTTGCTAATTAACGGTAAAAGTAAAAATAAACAAATACATCGGCAAACAAATACCGGAGCAAAAATTCGGAAAGGGGAATTTCCAAAATCAAAAATCCAAAATCACGGCAATTCATATTCACCACGAATTGAAACAGTATGACATAATAAAAATGGACAAGAACGTCATAAAACTAAAGCACTAGCAATGTGAACCCCCGCGAAAACATGAGATATCACCAGGTGCTCCGGAAGGGCCAGCATCATCTGCTCCAAGCATGGCACCCATGATCAAAATCATTTGATCTCTCACTGAACAAATAACAATTACAACAATAGGCAATTACAATGCTGCAACTAAAAATATTTCAAATAAGTTTTTTTTTCAATTTAAATTTTTTTTTCAACTTGCAATGAGATATTAATTTTACTCTAAACTTATTATATCATAAAAAATATATATAGAATATTACACGGGTAAATCCGTATTACATGCTGTATCAACCCGAGACGTCAATATCATCCCGAAGGCTTGCCTGAGGGATGATATTGGTCGAGGGTTGATACAGCATGTAATACGGATTTACCCATGTCATATGCTGTGTATCATATATTTGAAAAAGATTTAAGGTCTTAGTAGTTTTCTAATTAAAATAACACGTGACCTTTGATACAGATTTTTTGGTGTGAAATAAAGGGTAGCACCCGGGACCGATATCGATATCATCACGGGGTGAAGATACAGGACGAAACATGACGTCTGTATTACAGATGCAGGATTCTTGTATTTATAACTAAATATATGATAAATGTATTAACTAAATAGTAAAGTTGTTGTAAATTTAGTTTGTGCAGGTAGTCATTTCGACAACTTATGTCTCAGTGAAGATCAAACCAAACATTTGGAGGACTGCAATTCGAGAGGGATATATAAGTTGATAGAGAACAGAATGCCAATAAGGTATAAAAAAAGAGCCAAATCGGTACATGAGAAAGCTGTGCTCCAGGAAGATACTCAGACACTCTTTAATTTAAAAACACAATTTAATTCAAACAAATGCCAAGTTTTTCAATGAAATCACTGATTGAACACAAGTTTAACAACTTATGTATGCAAAGGACAAATTGTATAATAGGGTTGCATTTCCACTGTGAATCGCATGCTACTTCAAAATAATGTCGCGGTGATTTCGTTCTTAATTTCCTTGTTGTCTCCGGAAAAAATAAACCTTTTTTTATCTGTTGTCTTAAAAATACATTCTCATCAGTTCATCATGCTTTGTACAACATTTAAACAGAAAATGGATTGCATCCTCTTTTTTCACGTCCACAATTACTTTAGAGTGTTATTGTATTGAAACAGAGAAGATCATATTTCAAACAGTAAAATTATAGCATAAAATAATTGAGAAAATACCGTTTAGCGGGTAATTTTCGCGGGGTTTTAATTTTCGCGTATTTTCAAGGATTAACTTAAATCGCGAAAAGAAATTCCGCAAATAATTTATGTACTCTTAGGATATGTATAAGATCTAAAGACCTAAAATAACACGATATACCATATCTAACCTTCTGTCACCTGCTAAATATGTCTATTCCGATTTTTTGTTTATATGTTAATTATAAATGAAAAAGCTGTTCGACGATTTCTTGTACCCAAGTATAATTCAGTAAAAAGACTACTGGCTGGCTTTTGTTAGTGCCGGTACCAAGTCCGGCTGTCCCGAGTTCCTATCGTTGTCTACGTTTGTTTTTTGTCTTATACGTGTTTTTCTTGTGTAGTTCCCTTGCAAATTGTTGCATGTAATTAAAATTTTCAGCCATTGTAGGTGTTTCCTGTTACAAATGTATCCATTTTTTAACATTTACTATTTAAGATCTTATAACAGGCGAATGGTACCCTGACAGTCAACATCATTGTAACTTGACAGTCAACATTATGGAAAGTATATGATATTTCATTTCATTATTACAGTGTCGGTAATAATATGTCTTTATCCATATAAGCTCAGCCTTTTCGATCTAGCTGGTAAAAATGTATGTTTGAAATTAAAAACTTTCAAAACTTGTAGATTTAAAAGTAAATCGTATTTCCTATATGCAGAGATTTGTTTTGAACAGATTTGACATTGCTTTTTGTATTTAGGTTTCTGTGTTCCTAAGAAAATTTCAAAATACTTTGATTCTAGCTGAACTGAAGATACCAGTAAATATTTTATATAAATGTTTCAAAGCCTTTGAAACAGAATTGACTTTCAATTCTTTATTGTTTAGTACAGTATAAAACTTTCTTAAACAGAAGAAACATTACTGTCGATTTATGAATATCCTTTCTTTATTATTCAATTATGCACTGTTGTACTTGTTCTTGAGAAAATTTTTGGCATCTTTTAATTTTTTTGAAATTTACAAATGCTATTTTGACCATCTATTTAGTACCAACATTTCTCTATTTCATAATGCCAATTTCCCAATCGACTTGATGAATGCCCTGTATTTGTCTATATGTCGCAACTGTTCATATGGATATATTATCATACTTTCTGATTTCGGCATTTAGTATTTTTTGAAATTTAAAAATGTTATTCTGACCACCTTGTACCCAATTCGTACTGTTTCCTCTATTCGTATCGTAGAAATACATACGTAGTCCAGCGTGAATTTCTTCTTCGGTTAACGAATGTTTGTTTGATTTTGGTCTTCTAACTATCACGTCCTCTTGTTTCTGTGGTTTATGGTCGTCATTGGAAGCAGCCTGCTTTGTCTTTTCTACACTTGTTTGTGTTTTCACAGCCTATTTCATGATATAAAACTGATATGTATTAAAACAGTTTTTCAAGGTGGAAAAACCTTAAGGTTTACAAAAACGAAAAATACTCCTTGTAAAGCCTCGGCTTTCAATAGTTTAAATTCTATTAAACAAAGTTGACACAGTTGGAACTCCAGAATATAGATAAAAGACCCAAATATCTCCTGCTTCCAGTGTGAAAATATGTATTTTTATTGTAAATTTATTGTAAACGGAGGGGAGTGTCTTTTCATAAGGGTTAAGGTCATATTAATTGGAGAAAAAGGTCATTATCATTTGGAGTAAGCGTAATATAATATCTGAATTTCTTGAATTAAACTGCGTTCGTGCACGAGAATGTTTAACGAATACAATAAATTCATCGTTTTAATTAATTGATCGAAAACTGCCCCTGTCGAAAAAACCTGACGTTACTCAAGTACTACGTTAGCCTTTCACTGTGAGTTCGTGTTTTTGGCTTTACTTTGTATTTGCCAACTGTGAAAAAAATTGTATCTATCTGATTTCATTACTTACTGCAGTCCAAGATGGGCTAATGCTATATTGTGATTAAGTGTACTCAACTTAAGGATGAACAAGATTTTGATTCTAAAAAACTGTACTTAGATAGTGAAAAAAAATGATATTCATATTTGGTGGTAGGTAAAAATGTTTCCTACATGTTTGTATATATATTCCTGTTTTTATAGTGTTGAAGAAGGATCTTGAATTTCAGACTCGTATTTCAAAAATTTACCAGGAATGTAGGTATGTATTGACCTGCATTGTCTCTTTGACATTTTACACTTGACACTTATGTTCAGTAATTTTGTTATTACCCTCATTGGTTCTTTTAGAACAAAGACTAAAGTAAGTGAGA
This sequence comes from Modiolus philippinarum, assembly GCA_002080025.1. Lineage (NCBI taxonomy): Eukaryota > Metazoa > Mollusca > Bivalvia > Mytilida > Modiolidae > Modiolus > Modiolus philippinarum. The sequence continues at coordinate 19,907 of MJUU01069956.1, read as the reverse complement.
ACTCAACAGTCAGTCTGAATACGAATAATCCATGAACAATGGAAACATCGGAAAAACAAAGATATAACATGGGTACGACACAGAAAGAAAAATGAAGAAACACGTATACAAAGATGAACAACACGGACCTAATAAAAAATTAAAGGTTGAGATCAGGTGCACCAGAAGAATAAGTACCTGTTGCTTCTAATTAGACAATCGCCTAGTTGAAAATGTTAGTGCCAGTAGAAAAGTCATATTCAATAGAGAAAAACAACAGCTAAAGGGAAAGATCCTTTGTCATCAAGGAAAGATATCCCATAGCGGTCCACAGGATAGCGATGTCGGCCGTAAAATACTTCATATTAATGGTAACATTGTTTTGTTGATATGGATATAATAAAGACTGACCATTATTTTCCCAAGAAATATAAAGTAACACCGTTTCTTGTTCAGATACAAGTTTACTGTAATGTGGCGATTGGAATGTAGTTCAAGATTGTATGGTTGACAAATTTGACCACATCTATTTGGCAAAAAATTTCGAGAGCTAATGGAAGTTTTTCAACAACTTGACCAATTGCGAACTTGTTTTCCTTATGAAATGAAATTTACTTTGCGTCAGCCTTCCCCTTAAAGCAAAAATGACGACCCAGTATCCATGGAGGGAAATTAACATGGATGCAGCTATATTAGACATCTATATATCAATGGGCTGCACTTTGTAAAGTGATAGAGACCGTCTAGAACGTACTATGAGGTATGAACAAAGCTCATAGTTGGAGGCCTCATAGTGACTTCAAGATAAAGTACAAAAATAAAAGCGTTGTGAGATATGAAATGAATATTTTTTTTTTCTGAATTAGAAAATAAATTTATTCATATTATATAACAGAATTTGTAAAACATGATAAAAACCACCTTTCTGATCACATAAAGATACTCTTTGAACAAAATTTTTATTATGAAACAGGATTTTTAACTGTGATAATATGTCAATTATAATGTTTATAACGAACATTTAAGTTAAAATATTTCACTGTTTATTTTGGATCTGATAGATACACATTACGTTTTCGGTCGGAAGTATGATTCAAGATTTTTTTTTAACATAATACTGAGATTAACATTTATTTTCACTGTCTAAGACCTTTCAATAGCAAATGCTGTTGAGTTGCCTCTAGACCGTGGTCGCTAGCCAAGGGTTAAAATCCGCTTCTCTCCTCTTGAGGAGTGGATCGTTACCCTTGGCTAGCAAAGATGCTTCCAGCCACTAAGGCGATGGAAATGTTTGTGTACTTTAAAACTGGTTTATACTGCAACCTCTTTATTTGCGTAAGTAAACTACATTGACTATAAACATAAGTGATATACAGTCACTGACCGTATAAAGCTTCGTTAATGATGCCAATAATGTGTTTCCGTAGAAATTGATCCATGGATTCATCTCAAGCTAACGACGCCCGCTTCACTTTTTTAATCATCATTTTCACCTATATATTTTATGAAATTCGGCTTGTTATTATTGCATTTTGAGTAAACATATGTGTTATGGTCTCATGTTCATTTACTCCATATCCTTTCGTAAAATATTCAATACAGGAGTTTGTCTTTTATTGCAGTGTGGAGTTGGTAAAACAATTCCCCGTGGTAGAGATGTATGCTCTTTATTTTTCTTAGATATGGTGTACTTTTACATGAGATAATATCTCATGTGTACACTTTGTTCACTTACTATTATCTAAATTTATGTAAATTCTAAAACCTAAGGATTAACTCCATCCATCGTTGTTTTGTCCTTAGTTATATTTGATATTAATGATTATTCGGATTTCGTTTGGTTATATGCTTTTTAAACATTTTTTGAAATTATGGATTTCCTTTGTTTGGGTTCTAGTGCTGCTGATGAGGAATTAATTTCCGAAATGGCCATACAGCTCATTAAAATTATTGCATTTGGAGTAAACATATGTGTTATGGTCTCATGTTCATTTACTCCATATCCTTTCGTAAAATATGTTATATGTTGCAGTATAAACACAATATTGCTGCGGTCAAGGAAATGGCAAAACTTTCAGTTTACCGAAATTAAGATTTACACCTCAAGCTGTCTACCTTTCATTGACTAACCGTCGTGCAAAAACAACATTGTATACATTTGTCAGGTTTTCACGTCTGATATATCTACAATGTAGACATTTGACATCGATGAATCTAACACATTGTGTAATCTTCAAGGTGTTGTATTTGACATCATTACAATAAAAGTTTGCCACTTCCTTGACCGCAGCAATAGTAGTGCATTGACTTGGCATAAACGGGATATAAAGATTAGGCTCAAAACGTTGAAAATGCTCGTCAGAGGCTCGCATTTTCTGGCGTTTCTAAGCCTCATCCTTATATTGCGTTTATGTCAAATCAATGTACTGTAATTGTCTATATAACCCACCATTTTTTTGTAATACCTGTACTAAGTCAGGACCACTGCGGTTGTTAATTGTTGTGGTGGTTTTGTGCCTGCGTATTTTACCTTTTGCATTTGGGTTCTGAACAATTTTGTTCGGTAATTTTGTTACTATCCTTGCTTTATCCTTGCTCTACCAGATTTGACTTTACTACCGGATTTGACATGTTCAACACGGCAGGTGTCTTATAAGAAGCAGGAGATGCTAACTCTACCGGTGCACCTGACCTCACCCATGGTTTTTTGTTGGGTTCGTGTTGTTCATGTCTTCATTTTTCTTTTCTGTGCCGTACCCATGTCGTGTCTCTGTTTTTTTTTTCTTTTTTTTGTTTCTGATGTTGCCATTGCCCTTGGATTGTTCGTTTTGGATAGATGGGAATTTATAGAATATGTCTTTAAAGTACCATTTTCTGTTTTTTTGTAAATGGTTAAACATTTTTGAAAGTAATTTTCACATACATTCTGAAAAAAATGTTTTTCACAGTACACAATTTGGTAAGCCTTGTGTTCAAAATAATTTTTAGGAGATAATACCACTTGATATTCTCATTTTATCAAATAAAGAAAGAAACCCCAAACCATGTTTACTGCAAAACGATTGATATCCAGTTCTTATATTAAGAGAAAAATTTTTTACATTTGAAAAAAATGAAACAGATGGCTTTGAATAACATTCATTTTAACTGAAAACTCCAAAAGAGTTTAAACACAATATAAAGGAACATGAGCAGACATAAATTTTGATAAAAAATATTGTAGATGATGAATTTTACCAAAAATTGTCACAAATAAAAAATTAAAATTGTTTAAAAAGTCTTTTGGTTAATTTGCCAGTTTATAAATTTATTAAATAAGAAGAAATAGGCATGCTCTCTATATGTTTCAGTTATGGTGTACTTGTTAGACATTTTCACCATAAGCCGAAACCGAGACCGAAACCGACACCAATTTAACTTGAATAATGCAAAACATTCAAATGTGTTTCTGTGAAATAAATCATAAGTGCATAATTCTTTGAACTATATAGATTATCCTTTTAAAAAGTTTTATTCTTTTCGGAGAGTAAGAATATACGTCTAAGCGATAGTGCAACGCGTAATTCAACATTTGTGAACTTTTGCATAAGTTTTGATGTTTTGATATTCTAATTGTCTTCGTATGTATAGAGTGGCAATTTGGTGGCCGGATACATATCTGAAGTCTGGATAAAGATGCTATAACATACGGATTAATTTATCCTACAGGTTCATTGGAAACACAGTTGTTTTTTCTAAGAGATTGTTATATAGTAGGTTTATTGCAAGCAAAATTGGAAAAAATACGTGATTTATTAATAGAAAAAAATTAATATCTGAAACAATTAATTTACAAATATTTGTAATTTAATTGTCAATATCCATATTCCATTGGTCATTATTTAAAAATGGAAAAAGAATTATTATTATTATATTGAATTGTGAAATATCAAAAAAAAATATTAATTTCAACATATGAATTCTTAATATTAATAATTGAATTATAAATATTTATAAATGATTTCCTTATATTAATAAATGAAGTATTAATATTGATAAATAAAGTTTAAATATTTATGAATGAATTTGAAATATAAGAAATAAGCACTATTTTAAAATAAAAGACATCGTAAATATTTACAATTGATTTATTAATATTTATAAATGAATTCTAAATAGTAATTAATCAATTGGTAATATAATTAATATTAACAGATTAATAATAAACATTTATAATGAACTTTTAATATTTATCATTAAAGCAAAAGTGGACGAAAGTACTTGATTTATTGATTGAGAATAATATTAATAATTACAATTATTCATAATAAAGTGTCAATATTTACATTTCATTTTTTAATTTTTTTTTTATTTAATTGTTAATAGTTAGAATTCATTTATTATCATTAATCATTCATTTACTGATATTAATAATTGGAAAATAGTTATTTATAATTCCAATTGAATTGTAAATATTAATACATTAATTACTAATATCAATTAATTAATTATAAAAAATGAAGTAATTATTTGTTATTTTTAATAAATGAATTATGAATATTTGTAAATGAATATAAATATTCAGAAATAAGCAAGAAGAATAAATATTAATTAATTCATTCTTGATATTTATAATTGTTTACTAATGTTTAAAATTGAATTATGAATATTAAGAAATGAATAGCAAAAATTTGCAATGAATCATAAATATTCGTTAATAATGTTTGATTCTTTATAAATATTTACAATTCATTATAAATGTTTATAAATTAATAATTTATTTGTTGAAATTTGCAATTCAGTATAATAATAATTTTTCCCATTTATAAATATTAGTTAATGAATAATGAATATTGACAATTGAATTATGAATATTTATTAATGAACTGTTTTAAATATCAATTGTTTATATTAATTAATCACGTTTTTTTGTCCAATTTGGCTTGCCATTAAACCTACTAGTGAATAACAATCTCTTATAAAAGACTACTGTTCCTAGGGACCTGTAGGATCAATTAATCCGTATGTTATAGCATCTATATCTAGATTTCAGATATATATCCGGCCTCCCAATGGTCACTCAATACATACGAAGGCAATTTCAATATCAAAACATCAAAACTTATGTAACATTTCCCTTATGTTGAATTATATGCTGTACTATCGCTTAGACGTACTTTTTTACTCCTCGAAAAGATTAAAAACTTTGTAAATATCAAAATACCGAAGTTACTGTTAATTTATTTTCTGCATATGCGCATTTGGACAACTTATTTCTCATGAGTGCAGATAAAATCAAAACATTTGGAAGTCCATTAAAGAATAATCTATATAGTTCAGACACTTATGCAAGTATGATTTATATCACAAAAACACTTTTAAATGTTGAATAATATTCAAGTTAATTGGTTTCGGTCTCGGTTTCGGATTCGGTTTCGGCTTATGGTGAAAATGTCTAATCGTGAGAGAATTTCTCATGGATATACTATCATACTATCATATTTTCTAATTTGGCATCTATTTTTGTAGTTTCGAAATGTAATTCTGACCACCTGTTAATAGTGCCCACATCTCACTATTTTGTAATGCCAAGTATTCTCACAATCGACTTGATGAGTGCCCTGTGTTTGTCTATATGTTGTAATCGTCCACTGGCATAAGACACTAGTACTTTTGTCGGGCAATGGATGACAGTGATTGTAAGAGCACTTATGCTTGTTGACAATTCCGCATCCATGACCAGAAAAGACATTGATGTATCGTTTTTGACAATTAGCAAAGAATACCACTCAAACTGGTGCTATGGGCCGTTTTATTTGTATATTTATTATACTAAAGGGAAACGGGATAGAGGAAGGAGAGGTTTGGGTACCCATAAACCGGTTCTTGCTGGTGCCAGTTCCAAGTCCGGCTGTCCCGAGTTCCTATCTTTGTTTATGTTTGTCTTTTGTCATTTTATTGTTTTTCTTGTGCAGTTCCCTGGTGGATTGTGGTCATTGTGATTGTTTTCTGTTATCCTTTCTTCATTAATTACTATGAGGTATGAGTAAAGTTCATTGTTGAAGGCCTCATGGTGACCTCAAGATGAAATCAACAATAAAAGCGTTGTTCCTTTGCTTGTTTACCATGTATTTGTAGAGACGTTGTCTCATGTACATTTACTCCATATCCTTTCTTTCACCATTTACCTTATCAATCTTGTTATCTTTCTCTCTTGGAGATGGTGGTGGAATAGGCGACTGTTTTTCATCGATACTGAGTTCATCATCTGACTCAGCTATGGATTCGTCTATCCTTGAAGAGACTTGGAGGTATTTTCTCTCTGGTGTTTCTTTTTGCTTCAGCGATTTATTGAAGAATTTTAAGGAATTCAAAACAGCTTCTGGATTCTGCTTCTGTTCTTCCTTTCTATAAAAATATTTCATTGACAAAATATTATTATATCAAAAATATTTAGATTTCACTGTAGCCTTTCGTTTTTACTTATTCATTTTTTTTATAATGCATGAGCTTGTTGATAATTAAGTATCCAGTTTTAAGATCTAGCTATTGGCGGTTTTTTAAATCTTTACCAGCATAAACCGAATAAGAATTTACTTACGAGATGTTTGATTGTTGCAGCAATGCATTCCAAGATGTGGGTAGTCCAACAAAGTCTCCTGTCACACTATCGAAGCCTACGTGGACATTATGTGTGACTGCAGTAGGAGCAGATATATTCATTACTCTGTCACCGCCATTTGACGATGTTTTCTTCAGTTTTCCGAATGGCATTTTGTTCTAAATCTGAAAAACAATTATTTGAATTGTTGAATTGACAAATTAAGCAACACCATGATACCATGTCACATACAAAAATACCAACTTAAAATGCCATCCAGATTAGATGATATGGTGATTGCCATGTGCAAACAGTTATTGTCTTTATTACACTGTAAACTTTATAACATTATATACATGAATATGTCAAATAATTTACCTTTTGTTATATGTTTTAGAAATTTGATATCAATCGCATTTCACGGAATCCAGAGATTGTTAGGTTTTATAAACTGTCTCTGAAATATATAGCCGATGTTATATGTTCTGTCAATCGTGCAACAATTGAAGCTAGGCCAATCAAGATTTTGAAATTCCGAATGTCAAAGCAGAATGTCTGCTACAGAGAAACATATAACTGAACGTGGTTAATTTGATGCAATTATTTACACTTCTTGTATTTAGTCTGGTCATTGAAGGAGTCTTGTATTCTCTGTAATACTTGACGGTTTTCCTATGCATAAATGTGTTAAACTCAACTACTATACTATTATTTCTATTAATTAATATTTGATTTGTACTTTCGTGTTGTTGTTTTCTGCTTTCTTATTAGAATGAAGATGCAATGACATATCGACATTAACACACAGACGAGGCAAGAAACCCTATCACCTAGTTCGGTACAGGCCTAAAAAACACTCAGTGCTACATATAGGTTAAGAGAGGATAGTAAAAGATGAGAAAAGAGGTTAACAAACTTTTTAACAAGACAGATATCATCTAACAATTAGGATGATGTAAAGACTGGCACCCAACTTAAAACAGTAAAGACATTGTGTAACACAGGATGATCAGCATCATGCATTCTCCTGATTGGTCATCTCAGAGGATTATGTTGGGGGTTATCAGATTACTGCAAATTTTCGGGGATGCGGTCAGTTCACGTTTTGTTCCCAGATTTAGAAGAAGTAGCAACATAAATTCGAAGATTTTCAAAATAGGTTTTTTTCTGTAGTATTTTTCCAACGACTCCATCCTCAGCATCCTCAGCTTCATCGAGATCCACAAAAGAAAAGGTAAAAGCGAACCATAATTTCATTTTCTTTGATAGCGTGTGTTGTTTTATCTTTGAATATGGTGTGCTAGGTTTTAATTTTCGGTCATTCGTTTACTAACTAGTCCATACTGTCAGCTTCATATACTAGTTTACGATTTATTTCTAATAATCTCTTAATTTAACAGATTTGCAAACTATTACGTATCCTTGCGAATAAGCAACAAAAATTTACTGATGACTTGCAAGAGATGAATATGATTTATTATGACAGTACAGAAAGATCAATTGGACAAAAACACGGACAATTTACAAAAACAGTTTTTTGTTTATTAAATTTTTGAGAATACAATACTAATTATAAGTACTTGATCAATGCTTTTAGCAATTATTTACGATAAACTTACGAGTGAAGTACAGTCAATCCAAAACGAATAATCCAAGGACAATGGCAACATCGGAAACAACAAAGAAACAGAGACGACACAACATGAGTACGGCAAAGAAAAGAAAAATGAGGACACACACACACATAGATGAACAGCACGGACCCAATAAAAACCATGAGCGAGATCAGGTGCACCTGTAGAGTAAGCTTCTCCTGCTTCTTATAAGACACCCACCGTGTTGAGCATGTCAAATCCGGTAGTAAGGTCAAATCCGGTAGAGGAAACAACAATTAAGATTTTAAAGGGAAAGATCCACTGTCATATGGGAAACAGATATCCCATAGTGGTCCACAAGATGGCGATGTCGACCGTGGAACTTCTGGAGGGCTGACTTCAAGTTTTGGGTAACAAACCCTTGTTTAAGTAGCCTATTTGTGAGCAACCGGGCTCTATCAAGGAAGTCATTGTATTGACCACAGGCTCTTGAATAGAGAATTAGCTGGGATATTTAAACTCCGTATGCCGGCGCTGTTGGAATGTTGCTACAAAGAAAAGGGAAGTTGACTATTGGGAAAGTGAAGTCATCGCGTTTGTCGTACAGCTTAGTTTGAAGTATACCTCTAACATTAACTAGCTATTTAGGTATTTGTTTGCATGTAGTTTAACGCCACTTTCAACAGCATTTCAGCTTTATTTATGGTGGAGGAAGCCAGAGTACGTGCAGAGAACCAACGAGCTTGGGCAAGTAATTGTCATACCTTCTCACATGCGGCTGCAAGTCTAGTGCGTCTTTGTTGTGATTTAAAAAACGGGGGCAAACTAGCAACACAGAGCTGATAGGATACAGTGATTACACAGAAAAAATTTACTATACCTTAACTACGCGGCAACCTAGGTTAAGATGCAAATGTCCTATGAACAGCAATATTTTTTTTCCAAATTCTTGTCATGGTGAAACGGAGAACAATGCGAACCTGCTTCTGTCACAATTTTTAGCTCACCTGGCTATAGCCAGGGTGAGCTTTTGCCATCACTTGGCGTCTGTCGTCCGTCCGTCGTTAACTTTTATCATGTTATTCAAAAATCTTCTCCAAAACTACAATGCCAATTTAAAGCAAACTTGGCCTGGTTCATTAACAGGGTATGTAGTTTCAAACTTGTATCCAAGGAGTCTGAAAATCAAACAACATGGCCGCTTTTACTAAAAATAGAACATAAGGGTAAATTGCTGTTTTTGGCAACGTTGCAGATATCAAAAATTTGAGATGTTGTAAAATTGATCTGCATGACAAGATCTATCAACCCTGCAATTTTGAAGAAAATCTGATGACCCAATTTAGAGTTATTGCCCCTTTTCTGTAAAATTTTTAAAATTTTGATGTATTAAAAAACTATAACAGATAGAGGTTAAGTTTACAAAAATATTCAGCATATCAAGATCTACCCACATGATTATTTAGAAGAAAATCAAAATACTCATGTAGGAGTAATTGCCCTTCATTGGTCAAATTTTTCATGATTTTATATATTTGTCCTGTATTTCAAAAGTAGTTTGAGATAGAGGTCAAGTTTAAATTGCAAAAATATTCAGCATATTAAGATCTACATACATGCCAGTGTTGAAGAAAATCCAATTACCCATACAGGAGTTATTGCTCTTTATTGGCCAAATTTTTCGTGATTTTATATATTTCGTCCTGTATTTCAAAA